>JANSLP010000248.1:0-50024 GCA_029298735.1 Ophiostoma sp. CBS 140.51
AAAGAGAAGTTAAATAGGACGGTCGTAACGTTAGCTGTGACCGATTTAGTCGCCTTTTAAAAATTATTCAAAAGAATATTCAGAAGACAATACTTAAATATGTAATATCAATTCAAAACCCTTTCAAGCAAATCAAAGAAATCTTTAGAAGAACAAAGTCGTATTAAAATAAAAACTTAATCCGTATTTTTAACAGAAGCCAAAAATAAAACAAGAAAAAAACCAAACCGAAAAATAAGTACACTCAGGCCAAAAAAGACAAAAACGATTATGCAAAAAAGCGCCCCTTCATATGCTTTTCATACACCTTTGGCGGCGTACCCATCGTATCCAAAATTACGTGCTTGTGCGTGTGCTTCTGCTTCTGCTTCTGCTTTGCTACAACATGCTGCTCCGAGCGCACTCTCTAATCACGCTGGCCAAGGAACTCTTGGGCAATTTTGGCCGCCTCTTCGTTGGTCGGTGGCACAGCCTTCTTGGCGGCCTCGGCCTTGGTGCGGTCGAAACGCCACAGACCACCCGTCTTGTCGCTGTCGCCGTTGACGGACAGGCCGACGTTAGCTGCCAAACTCGAAAGAACAGGGTCGACCTCGCCCTCGGGGACGGCCGAGAAGTACCGGCACACCCAGACGCGGCCCTCGGCCTTTTCCTTGGCGCGCATCTCGCGCTGCGCGTTTTCAATCTTGGTCTTTTCGACGCTCAGGGTATCGAGATCGCCCTTGGCGACGGCGGCGGCCACGTTGCGCCAGGCGCGACGGCTCTCAAAGGGGTGTTGCTTCTCAATGGGTGCGACGTTCAGAGACAGCGTGGGAGACTGGGCGGGCTCGTAGGTCGTGACGAGCGTGCTGCTGCTGTTGTGCTTAGCGGCGCCCTTGTGGATCGAAAATGACTTGGTCCACTGGCCCGAGGCGTTGTAGAGGACCTCCTTCTCGCGGCCCGTGGGGTACAGGACGGCGGTGACGCTGTTCTTCTTGCCACTCAACCAACCCTTGCCGCTGTAGTCGATCTTGGCGGTGTAGCCGGTGGACGAGGTGATGTAGGAGCACCCGTCGAGCTCGACAAAGGGCGAGCCAAACAGGAGACCTTCAATGTGCAGGCCGGGCAGCGTGATCAGGTACTTGTCGGGCTCGGCCTCCTTTCCGTCACTGCTGGGAACAGGAACCGTCAAAACGGCATGGCCAATCTGCTTGATGATAATGGTACTCTTGAACGAGGCCTTTTGCGCATTGTAGCCCTCGAGGTGGACGCCAGTGGGCACGTTGGTGATGCTGTAGGCGGTGGCAGGCGGGTGGTGGCTGACTTGCTCGCTGACGAGCTCTGTGGTGCCTGAACCCTTGGGCGCTTCGGGGGACGCAACATCGTCCTCCCATGTTCCCAAGAAAAGCTCACCCAAAAACGGGTTCAGGGGCTTCTTCTCGTTGCCGTACTGCTCGCTGCGGCTGGCGTAGTGCTGCTTGAGGCAGGCCAAAAACCACTTCAAAACAAGAACGGCGCGCTTCTCCGGGTCGGGCTCGTGGGCGGGTGCGGAGAAGAGGGCGGGGTGCTCGGCCCAGTAGGAGCTGAACTCGGTCAAGCTCTTGGCGGAGACAATGAAGGGAGGGGCCGTCAGACTCGAGAGGTCGCCGTTGAACGAAGCGATGGACTGGAAAGATGTTAGTAGGTGATGTTATTTATTTGTCTCCTTTCCCCCTTCAGATGCTTACCTTGACGAAGGAGGTCCAGCTGCTGCCGCTGGCCTGGGCCGCGGGGGACTGCTGAGAAGTATCCATGTTGTGTAAAGAAGATGTATTGTCGGGAAGATATAAAAACTGGTTGATAGATTGGGTTCGCCAAACGAAAGAAAGCTGTGAGGCTGTGATGATAGTGGGATTGGCTTGGAAAGTGACGATTTTTTTGTTGAGGGGAAGTTTACGAGCTAAACGATGCTCTCTACTGAATAGGGAAACAGCGCAAGGCGGCAGGAGCGACAGTGACAGCAACCGCGGACTAATAACAGTGGTTGCTTGGCTGGCCAGTGGTTGGTCGCGTGTGGATTTTGTCGTTTTTGGCGGTTTTCTGATGAGGGAAGAGCGGGCCGTGGAGAGTGGGTTGGGCGGTGAAAGCGTTGTTGTCGCGTGAGGGAAGGTGCGACGGGAGAGCTGTAGGGTTGTGATGGCGCTGAGTATAAGTACTCATAGAAGCGAAGAGGTACTGAGAGATCAATGGAGCGGAGTTTGGCTGAAAGAAGAGTCCGGATGAAGCAAAAGAAACGGTGCAATGCCAAAGACAGGATGATAAAAGGCAGGATGAGATAGAAATAGATATCAAATCCTGGATTACCAGAACGGGTGGCGATGACGACGAAGGACCAAAAGACTGACAAAACAGGGTAGAAGAAATTCAGAGTAGACTGAGACAGCTGGAAACGGCCAAATCAGGGCCCAGCAGGGACTGGAATGTGTGCTGGGAACAGTGGTGTCTCTGAGTGTTCCAGCATCTGGCTGCCGAAAAAGGTGTGGGAGAATAAAAATGGGTCATTTAGATGGGGAATTTTGGCGGGGTTTTCGTACTCGCCAAAAGCCCGTTGGGGGCCTGTATTGTGCTAGAGGAGGGGGCTCGTACCTTGACGTCAGAGCTGGAATTGCTTTGGTTGGGAGGGAAGGGAGGTCACCTGACATGTGATTCGAGATGTGGTGGAATATGATTGGTCGCAGACTTACACGAAAGTGGGGCTTAGGTAGGAGGCTTCTTCAGGAGGCTTCAGGAGGCTCAAGGAGGAAGACAACACTGCTGTCTTCTTGGTTACTTTTGGTGTGAACTGTCTGAAGATACATGATTAAGTAACATATTTTATCATAAAATAATTAAAAATATAGACTGAAAACCCCAAAAAAGTATGAAGGCTACAATAATACAGTGAGTACACTGAACTTGGTTTGTTTACAACCTCCGCTCGATATGATATTTGCCTTTCATCAATCTCTGTAAACTTTATTGTGAATTTGATGTTGATAACAAGTACCTTAGAATTTGCTCCATACAAAAAAAATGATGCTCTTACAGTAATATTCCCGCCACGTGGGCTTCTGCGTGGCCCTGTAGATCCGGCGAAATCGTCAGCACCAGGAACGGAACAGAGAAAACGGCTGGCGGCATATTCTCTCTTCTTCATTAGGTTGCACATACACCTGCAAGCATGACAATTCACAGCACACACGTAGTTAGCGCACATCTTGTCATTAAATACGGCGTCTATCTGTTATTGACTCTGCTCATCCAACGAGCCGTTTTTACTATTCCAACGTGCCGCCACAAGCGGCAACTTAAAAATCCGTCCCCCCTTCAAACCCAAGCTGAATAATTAAATCGAAAAGAAAAGAAGAAAATTAGGGGTAGATTCGAGAAAAGGAGTATGGTGAAGCCGGAAACCGGCCTCGCCGTCCTTTGACTTCTGGCCCGCTCTAAATGCGGTAACGGAAGTGCTTGTTCTGCTTGTCCGTGAGATCCTCGAAACCCTCCATGGCGGCTTCGGTGGCCGTGACCTCGTCCAGCAGACCCTTGCGGGCCTTGGCGCGGTTCTCCATCCAGCACCAGGTGGTGTAAATAATCTGCAGACCAATGGCCGAACCATACGAACCAGCGAGACCCTTGATGGCGGTCGGGTAGCGGGGCGCCTCGGAGGCCAGGAACAGGTGGGGGCCGGCAATGTTGCCGGCACAGTAAATGACGAAGTAGACACCCAGAACCGTAGAGCGCTTGGTGTGGCCGGCGGTGTTGAGACCGGGGAGGGTCCAGTTGAGGACGACGGGAGAGCCGAGGACACCCTGGATCCAGCACATGCCGACCAGGGCAAAACGGTGGGTCAGGGGAATCTTGAGGATGCCTATGAGGCCAGCAAGGCCAGGGAGACAACCGACTGAGAAGGTTAGCGATGAACATTGAGTTTTAAGGATCTGGGCGGCTTACGAATAATGGTCACACCGACCATGTTGGGAAACTTGGAGAGGTAGCCGAAGAGGATGACGACGACGAGCTCGATACCACCGACGGGGGTCTGCAGCAGACTGGTCTTGAGCGGGCTGTAGCCGAAACCGGCAATGATGGCTGACAAGAAGTTGGTGACACCGCCGTTGAGAATACCATAGCAAATGGCCATGAGGAAAAGCAGCCACGACTTGGGGTCCAGCAGCGCCTCCTTGATCTGGGCGGGCACAATGACGTGGTGCTTGAGACCCGTCTGGTTCTGCGAGATACGCCAGACAGCCACGATTTTCTCGTACTCGGTAAGCATCTTGGCGTTGTGCGGGCCGTCGGGTAAAAAGTAAAGAATAACGAAACCCCAGGCAAAGGTGATGGCGCCGACGATGAGGTAAATCAGCTTCCACTGCGGGATGGCCAGGCCCGTGACGTGACCCGCACCGTAGGCCAGCAGGGCACCCAAGATGGACGAGACACCGTTGACAGACAGCCAGTACGAGGTACGCAGACTCTGCTCCTCACGCGTCCACAGCATGGAGGTCAGGATGATGAAAGCAGGCGAGATGACGGCCTCGAGCAGGCCGAGGAAGAAGCGGATGGCGAAGAAACCCGAAAAGCTATAGACGGCGGCCTGGAGCATACAAACACTGCCCCAAACAAACAGCATGACACCAATGAGGCGGCCGATGGGGTAGCGCTGCAGCAGGACCTGCCAGGGGTAGGCACCGGTGAGCCAGCCAAAGTAGAGGGCGGACGAGACCCAGGAGTAGTCGTTGCCCTTCATGTGGGTGTCGGCCTGGAGGCCGTAGGCGTTGGAGTAGTTGAGGCTGGCAGTGGTGTTAGACGAGTCAAATAAAATACACAAGGGGAATGGTTTTACTCACGTCTGCTTGTCAAGGAACGAAAGCATGTAGGTAGTCATCATCTGTTGGTGTTAGTTGAGGTTGAAGATGTGCCAAAATTGGCTTCGGACATGATGCCGATGCGCTGGCAAAGTAAACAAACGCCGAAGAGTATCAAGATTGCAAAGCGGAAAACACAAGGGCTACGACACTCACCATGGGCAGGACAATAAAGTCGAGCTTTCTCCGGACCTTGACAGAGTCGCGCTTGAGCTGCTCCTCGTCGTACTGCTGCGACTGCTGGAAGTACTCTTTACCGAGCTCGTTGAGGTCGAGGCGCTGGCCCTTGAGGCGGTTGAGGAAGCCGCCCTTCTCGACGTCCTTGGACGTGCCAAAGGCATGGTCGGCCGACGACGCGGCCGCGGCCTCGTCCACATCCAGAACCTTGGACATGATGGGGGGAGGTGAGTAGTAAAATAAAATATTAAGAAGGAAAAGGTGATGATGATGATGACGGTGTAAGCCGAGGGAATAATCAACAGACAATTGGTCAGAGGAAAAGAAGAGAAGGAAAATAGAAATATCCAAGAGACTCAGATCAGGGTTGAGAAAGGGAATTGGGGATGCACAGGCAAGCTCACGAATCGAAAATCGAATCGAAATAAAACAAAAACAATCCAGGGTAGGGGGATGCAGCCGGATCTTTAAGCTCCTGGGATCTGGGTCTCTGGGTCACGCGGCGTGTCGACACACGAACGCGAGAAGAGGGAGAGATATGCAACCACCCGGCTGTCTGGATTCTAGGATGAGATGGTCTGCGTGCAGCTGGGCCTGTCTTGCCTTGTGTTTGTTGATTCTTGCTACTCTCTTCTGGGGAGTAGTCCGGGAATCCCTGGCTGCTTCGAAGCTATGCTGCTTGTCCTGGCAGGATGAATCGAGGCGAACGCGAGGGTACTGTTTAGGAGTGGGAAGCACAAGCGAACCTGTGCTGCAGCTGTCACTCCGGCATCGAGTGCACTCCTGGGTTATCATGGGGTTTCGTTGACCCCGTCCTCATGGCCATTTTCGCATTTTATTTGCGATTAATTTTTAATGACTCTGGAGGCCCGCTCCGAACGTCGTATCTTTGTGCCATGAAAGCTTCGGACGGAAAGAGCGTCCTTGGTGTCTTGGTGTCGCTCTTGCCTGTGGCGTGGTGTGCACCGAATCAAGAAAGGGCAAAGGACAATCAGGACAAGGACATGGAAATGGCAAGTGCATGCGGCTGCCGCTCTTTCCTTGCAGCATGACTCTGATCTCCTCTTTCCTCCTCACTGCAAATCCACTTCCCCCTCACCTTTTCGCCCTTTTCCTCTTTACAAGCCTCATTTTCCTTGTCTCTTTTCACCTCCTTACCCAACTCACACAGGCTCCGACGGCCTCACGGAGCACTTCCCTGGCCATTTTCTCTATCTCTGCCGGTGGAGGACGGCGCGAAATTGGGGACCCGTCCGGTTGGGCCCCCGCCCGCCACAGCCAAGAACGAAACCGTCTCTTTTTCTCCTCCAAAAAGACACCAAAAGAACCAAGCTTCCTTGAGTACACCCCCCCTTCTCGCTCTCGCCATGCACAATATGCACACCTCTACAGGCGTCCAACAGGCGTTCACCCACTAACACAGCGTGAAAAAGAGGGTCAAAGAGGCCCTGAAGGCCTATCACGACGGCTGATTCGATAGCGCAACTGATAGCATCAAGCCCTGGCTAGTCTACGAACCCTTCCAACAAGCTCCAACAAGCCTGCCTCGAGAGCCTGGAGTCAACCTAATAGCGCAGTGCTCGATAGCATCCCAAGAGATAGCCTCCGCTTTTTGGCTTTTTGGCAGTTCCGCGCGATCTGCTGGTGGCCCTTGTGGCCCTCGTGCTTGTTCTCGATTGCCGTAGAGCCATGAGGGGCGAGAGCCAGAGACAAGCACACAAAGACAGGTGAGCAGACGATGGAAATGGAAAATGGGCAGACGAAGGAAAAGAACAGCAATGGTCAGCTCGGAAGTTCGATGCTGAACCGACATATCATACTCCACGAACATAAAATTGCCCCAAGAATTGACCTAAACTGACGTCTCCAAACTTTAAAAGGGCACCCACCAGACTCGATAGCATCGTCTGATAGCATCAGCCTTCAAGCCTTCCCTTCCCTCCATTGTTCCTCGTCCAGCTTCCAGAAACAAGGCCAGACATCAAACAGCCTCTTTCTGATCTTCTGGTAGCATCGTTCGAACAAGAGCCCGATAGCGTTTCATTTCGCTCGTTTCGGTCTGCCTCGTCCGTTTCGTTTTCTTGTCCACACTGAGTACCATTCTCAGTGTTCCTGCTCTCGAACCGGCCGGCCCCAGTCCGCTGTCGATCGGCCCGCTCACTCGTGCTCCTCGTGGCGTCCCACGAACCCTGCAGAGAAGGAGAAAAGACCAGCCAAGAACAGCCACACATACTCTGCACTTGCTTGTAGACACACCTTCTCAAAGGGGAGGCTACGACATATCCGCACGGAACGCTGCCGTCTTTTAGGCAAGTCCAGCCAATCGCCATCGCAAAGGATCGGCGGGGGAAAGCGAAGACGGAAGGAGCCCAAAACAACGCAACACAACAACGCACAGGCAGCCAGATGTTCCATATTCCCACGCTGCAGCTGTAACTCGGTCGACATCAAGGGCGTACAAACGACGCGAGCGCGAGGCAAACTCCCGAGCCGCAAGTCTTTCTGACTACTGACCAGGCACCGCTTTGTTTTCTCGCATTTTTTTCTCATCGCATACGGAAATGACAACACTTTGATCGATTTCCAAGCCTTTCATACTCCATACCATCCATACCCATCTTATCCTATCCTATCCTGAGGGCAAACTCGTGGCCAGACACTACGCTATCGCTCATCTATCGGCCATATCGCCCATCTGTGAGATCCATCGCGACAGCTCAGCTTCTCCAGTTTATTTGCCTACATATTCGTTTCTCGTTCTTTCTTTATTTCCCTCTTCTCCCTTCCTTTTTTCTTTATCTTTCCCGTATCTTTCCTCTCGACTTGCATTATCGATTGTTGTCTTGTTTCCTCTTTCGACTGCATCTCCAATCTGCACACTTTGAGTCGACCTCATCACTTTTTTGGGTTTCCCCTCACCTGCACTTACACACTACCTCCCCTTCCTCCCCCAAATCATGTCGTCCACCGTCACGACGACGGCTACGGCCACCGAGGCAGTCCCCCTGCCGACCAAGTCCTGGCAGTCCATTGTCGAGGCAAAGCAGGCCGAGCAGCTGTCCCGCATCCCCGAGGAATGGCGTCTCACCAAGGAAATGTACCCGGCCGAGGGCACTGTCGACCTGCGCCCTGTTATCAGCACCTGCGGCATTCTGACGGAGCGCGAGCTGTCGATTACGGGTGACAAGTACGATGCCACATCCCTCGCGGCCGAGATCGCCAAGGGCACATACACAGCCACCGAAACCATTACTGCTTTCTGCAAGCGCGCCGCCGTCGGCCAGCAACTGTGTTCCTTCATGACCGAGATTCGCTTCGCCGAGGCAATCGAAAAGGCCAAGAAGCTCGACGAGCACTTCCAGGCCACCGGCAAGACCGTCGGTCCCCTGCACGGCCTGGCCATGACTTTCAAGGAGTGCTTCCACATCAAAGGCTACGACGCCTGTAACGGCTACGTGTCGCGCTGCTTCGACAAGTCCACGACCACCACCCCTGTCATTCAGCTTGTCGAGGACGCCGGCGCCATCGTCATTGGCAAGACCAACATCCCCCAGACGATGCTGGTGGCCGAGTGCCACAACAATGTCTTTGGCCACACCAAGAACCCCATTGTCAGCAACCTGTCGTGCGGCGGCAGCAGTGGCGGCGAAGGCTCGATTGCTGCGTGGCGCGGCAGCTCGATTGGTGTCGGTACCGATGTTGGCGGCTCGATCCGTCTGCCCGCTGCGTTCAACGCCGTTTATGGCTACAAACCCTCGGTCGGCGTCCTGCCCTTTATTGGCTACGCTCCCTCGGGCTGGTCGGGTGTCAACAGCGGCATCCCTGCCGTCCTGGGTCCCCTGGGCCAGTCCATGCGCGACATGAAGCTGTTTACCGAGGTTGTGCGTGCCCAGCAGCCGTGGAAGTTTGACCCGGCCGTCATCCCGGGCATCATGGAGTGCCCCCTTGACAAGACGAAGAAGCCTGTCGTTGGTATTCTGTACGAGTCGGGCATCACGCCCCACCCCCCTGTCCGCCGTATCTTGCGGGAGGCCGTGGCCAAGATTGAGGCTGCCGGCTTCGAGGTCCGCGACTTTACACCCACGTGCCCCGATTTCAAGGAGCTACGCGACATCGCCGCCGAGATGCTGACGTCCGACGGCCTGTCGTACCAGACGCGCGAGCTGGCCAAATCAGGCGAGCCGGCTGTCCCCTCCGTGGTCAACTTTGGCTACTGGGGCAACCGCCGCCAGGAGCACGAGGAGGTGTGGGCGCTCAACACGCGCAAGGGCGCCATCCAGAAGAAGATGCTGGACGCATGGCAAGCCCTAGGCATTGACATTTTGATTGCCCCCTCGGCACCGCACACGCCCATTACGTCGGACCGGACCACGTCGGAGCTGTACACGGTCGCCTGGAACGCCATGGACTATCCGGCCATTATTGTGCCCTTTGGCCACGCCGACAAGGCCCAGGATGTGCCGGATACCGAGTTTACCCCCAAGAACGATCTGGATGCCAACATTCACACGTGGTGTAGGTACACTCCCTAACATTCTAATTTGTATGATAGACACTAACGATCCAGACGACGCCGACCTTATGCACGGCTCGCCCACGTCGATACAGCTCGTGGGCCCGCGCCTGGGTGATGCGGCCCTACTGCACCATGCCGAGCTGCTGGATGCGGTCCTGCATGCATAAGTGTGGCGTGAGTGGTGGTGGACGACAAATGGTAGATGGATGTACATAACCACCCTGGACGGCTGCAAGCCCAGACCGGACCCAGGGACTGCTGTACAAGTAGTTGTATTTCAGAAACATAGACAACTAAATTTTTGAATTTTACAGTTCTTTGCTCTCATTACGATGGTGTCATCTTCTTCTATTGATTGGATTTTCAAGGTTATTTTGACATAACTCAAGTCTGTTTACATTCTACTCATCTTCGATCAAGATATTGCTCTACGCTTCCTCACATGACATAAAAAAGAGGTGATCTCATCACATCTGTCCATATCCTTGCAAGAACCGTGTCTCTATCTCGGTGAAGTTGTATAGTAGCTTCACCTCAGCACAGATTGTATTGCCAGCTGATTCAGTTCACACTTTTATCTCGAAGCTATCAGTAGTCATCTCTCGGTGAGAACTTGATCATCGACAGATTTGAACCTCAAAAACTTTGAAGCTATCGGTGGTTGATGTTTGATGCCAAGATTGAGTATGACCGTATTTCCAAGATATTCCCAGCGAAGCAAATTCAAAAAAGAAAAGAAAACGACAGAAGCCAACTCAGATGAACCCGTCCATTACAAAAGGCGGCACCGTAACCCCGGATAGCATATTCTTCTTCAGATAAATGGATATCACGACGATGTAGTAAATATTGGCATTATTGACTCTTGAGTCGTCTTTTGTAAAAGTTGCATATTCGACATAAAAATGTTAGGTTTACACCAGGGGGTGACCCATCAACTCCCCTCCCTTTCATTCCCCCTCTTCTTTGTGCCCTTTTGCAGTGTTATCAATTATGCTATCTAAGCCTGGTTTTCATTTGTCCAATTGCACCTCTTTGCGCCTCCAACGACCCTGGACCTCCTAATCTTCCGTCGACTTCCTTTCACACCCTCTTTTGCATTTCGGACAGTCCCCGACATGCAGTTCTGGGCTAGCTGTCGCCTGTCGCTTGTGGCGGTGGCACCGCCGTTCCATGCCACACTCTTTTCTTCTTCCTTCTTCCCTTTTTTAGCGGAGCGCAGTCCGAGACCCGTGGTTCCGGCAGCCTCGTTTTTTGCAGGGATCTGTTCGGAAATCTACGAGTAATTACCGTGCTAGCGAAGGTTGTCTTCTGATGAAGAAAACGACAGTATCTTCAGTCGGATAGCAGAGTGAACTCAAAATCAAAATGACAGAATCCTTCTACGGATGGCAAAGTTGCATCTTCAAGATATCGTTGGAAACCTTATCACATTCTTCATTTTTTGTCTCAGTTATAGCGTGCCACCCTTGGAGGCTCCACGTGTATGGATAACCACCGTTGTAGTCTGTCTTTGTTTTGTGAGGGACGCTAGAAAGGGCCGACTTTCATGTGCCAATCAATATGGTATTTTCTGAGCTTTACTCTGCAATCTTTACTGGGGCATTTTTTCTGCAAGCAGCTCCTATTTTCGGAGATGCTAATTCTCGGAGCTCGTGGAGCTCGTCATTAAGCAAAGACAGAGAGAGGACAAAAAAGAACAGACCAAACAACATATGAAATTCGCAATTGAGGGGAAAGAAGTGGAAATGTTTGCTGTCCCCATCCTCTGATCCTTTCAGATGTGACAGAAACTGGGGAAATCGGTGCAAAATTGTCAAGACTCTGCGGCCAAAAAGATCAAAAAATGCGGAGGGGGAGTTTTGCAAACGTAATTCAAACCCCCCAGTTGCGTGCAAGTGCCCCAAAAAGGTAGCGTACCTATTTGTATGGAACCAAGCCTCTCTCTTTTTGGGCCGAAGTCGTCAACAAAATATAGTCGACTCTTGTCCAGCACCGCATTTCAGTCTGTAAAACACCTCTCCACGCATTGTCAACTGATCAGCTTCTCCATACTTTCTGTCTGACATCAACGGCCCCCGGCAGCATCTCCATACTCTGTTTCTTCATTTTCCATTCTCCATTTCCTTTTTCAGAGCGGCACGACAGGCGTCCCCTTCCACATAAGCCGCGCTGCTTCCCTACTCTGGACCAGTGCCGTGGCACAGCTTTGAGCTCACCATACCAGCATACCACCCCATCTGCCCGCATGCCACATACGACATACACCAAACAATACGGCCACTCCATACGACAAATCCTCTCTGCCCTCAACTCCTCGACTTGGCTCTCCTTTTCCTCACCCTCTTCCTCTCTCACATTAGCCCACCCCACTTCTCCGCTCGACACCCCCTTCCTTCTCCTCTTCTTTACCCCAGACACCCAGAGACATGGCTTCTCCGGCGGCACCACCTACCTCACCTGCCTACCGCGTCTGTCTGATTGGTTCGGGAGGCGTGGGCACCATTGCATCACTCGTGCTGACCAAGTCGGGTCAGGCCCATGTGACGGCGGTCCTGCGCTCCAAGTTCCAGTATGTGTCGGAACACGGCTGGGATATTGAGTCGGTAGACCATGGCTCCCTCAAGGGCTGGCGGCCACACCGTGTTGTCGGCTCGGCGTCCGAGGCCGCAAAAGACGAGCAGGGAGAAAAAATTGAGTACGACTACGTCGTCGTCTGCACAAAACAACTGCCTGAGCGCAACCCGGTGACGGCCATGATTGAGCCGGTCATGACAGCGGGGCGCACGACTGTTGTGTTGATCCAAAACGGCATGGGTATTGAGGACGAGGTGCTAACGGCGTGGCCGATGAACACGGTGGTGAGCAGTGTGAGCCACATTGGCAGTGGTGTGGAGGAGCCGAACCGGGTTGTGCAGGTCGGCAAAGATGTCTCGAAAATGGGACCTCATCACGGCCCGTCTTCCGTTTACGGGTCATCGTCAACAACAACTTCGGAGTCCGGCCCCGAGGCCGACGCCGCCGCCAAGACCGCTCGGATCGAGAAGGCGGCCGCTTTTGTCAAAATGTACAATGCCGGCGGTGCCCACGTGTGCGAGCTGGTCGACGATATTGAGGCGGCGCGGTGGGAGAAGCTGTTGTGGAACGGCACGTTCAACACGGTGTGCGCCCTCACACGAACGGATGTGGGCGAGATTCAGCGCAGCAAAGGCCGCGAGTCGCTGTTGCTCCCCATGATGTCAGAGATTTGGAACATTGCCAAAGCAGCCGACCACCCGCTGGAAGACACGATTGTGCAGTGGATGGCATACCGGTTGTCCGACGACATCAAGTACCGGCCGAGTATGCTGTTGGATTTGGAGAATAGCAGGCCGATGGAGTTGGAGGTCATCCTGGGCAACCCGCTCAAGGTGGCAAAGCGCCTGGGTGTGTCGACACCAGTGATGGACGTGGTGTATAATCTGCTCAAGGTAGAAGCCTGGAAGATTGACCAGCTGGGGAGGAAGTAGTGTTGGGGAGATAGATTCAATGTAACACTATAGAGAATACACATTGCAAAGTTAAACAATGAAAGTTCAAGTCCAAAATTTAGTATCCAAAATGTGTTTTGATATTTGATAAGATATTTGATAAGATATGGTAGACAGATAGAAGGCGTATAGCGTATAATGCGTTGCTAGAAAGGCATAAATCGTAATGATGTACAATCGTGAAACAAATCAAAAGAAGTGAAAATAAAACACAGACCATCCTTCGGATGATTTAGAGTGGCATAAAGACGTTCGACTGCCCGCTCTGGGTCAGCTGCATCCAGTCCCAGACCTCGCCGCGATCGCGCGCCGGCCAGATCTGGTCCACGACAAACTCGCGAGTGCGGCGGGCCGTCATAATGGGCCGGGCGTGGCACATTTCACCGAACAGCGCCGAGGCGAGCGCGCGGTCTTCGGGCTGGTCGAGTTCGCAGGCGGCCACGAACAAGGGCCAGAGCGACAACTTCACATCTTCGGCGGGGCCGTTGATGTGCATCATGACCTCGTATGCCATTGAGAGCGCCGTCTGGTCGGCTTCGCGCGAGGACCCGGGCCGGTTGAATAGGCGGTACAGATAGAGAAGGGCGGCGGCTCGCCAGGCGGAGGCGTGCAGCAACAGGGTGCGCGACGTCTGGATCGAGAGTGAAGAGTCGTGAATGGGCCGCCACATGAGGAGCTGGGCGCGGATGGCGGCTTCGCGTTCGGCGAGGTTGGAGCGTTGAGTCAGATAGAGGGAGGCATCGCCGCCGGCGGACTCGGCGAAAAAAGCGCTGCTACTGTCGCCAAAAAGAGGGTCGTCGTCGAGGTCGGCGGCGCCGCTGGCCGAGGTGGCCATCGACGGTAAACTGGGGTCGTGGTGCTGGTGATGGTTGTTGTGGTTGTTGTGGTGGTTGTGGTGGTTGTGGTGGTTGTGGTGAGATGTGCCTGCGGCGGCGGCCGCCGCGGCTGCCGCTGCTGCTGCTGCTGCCGCGGCCGTCGGATTGCCGCCGCTGCCCTGGTAGAAGGCGTCGTTGTTCAAAATAGCTTGCACGTCGCCGGCCAGCTCGGCCAGCTTATAGAGGATGGGTGTGAGAGTGGCGGTCAAGCCAAGAAGTCGGTCGGCATGGCGCATGGAGTAATCGTCGAGCCAGGTGGAGGGCTGGATCTTGGGCCGCTGCATGCGCGACAGTGAGTGCAGCAGGTCCTGGCGTGCGACACCCTTGGCAAAGTACTTGGCGGTGGTGCTGATTTCGTGGCCCGAGCGGGTGTGGAACTCGAGGATCATGGCGACGTTCTCAATGAGGGAGGGTAGTGAGCTGCCCTTGCCGTCGGACTTGGGGTTTGTGAGTTCGGCGCCGCAGAGAGCCAGCAGCAAAAGGAGAACGAGTTCCGGGCTGCTGCCGTCCTCATTGAGCAGACGTAGACGGCTCAGCAGACGGGTCTTGCGGTGGGAGACAATGTTGCTGCCGGGCCCGTCGCCGGCCATCTCCTTGATATAGTTCTCGCCAATGGCACAGAGCGAATCGCCGACGACAATAGGGCTGACTTGGAGGAGAGAGAGGACAGCACCGTTCATTTCGTTGATGAACATGCTGTTGCTCATGACCATCTCGGTCGGGTGGCGCATAAAGTAGATTTCGATAAACGGCTTGTCCTTGGCCAGGATCTCGTTGAGCGGCATGAAGCTGGGGCCGCGGACAGGGGCAGGTGTTGGTGGTGCCCACAAGCTGGAGACTTCGAGGACGGGCGACCGTGACATGGCGGCGGCGGCAGGGCCGATCAGGCGACGGCCGTCGGGGCCGACGAGCGAGCGGCTGTTTTCGGAGCGCGAGCTGCTGCTAGAGGACGACGAGGACGCCGGTGACGAGGCGGAGGCGAGTGGTGGGACATGAGCAGTAGCGGCGCCGGGAGTGAAGAGCTCGCCGTCGACGTGGTCGTTGCGGTCGTCGTCGAGGAATTTGTGGATGTTGCTGTTGGAGATGGTGTGGTTGTGGTTGTGGTTGAGAGGATGTGTTGATGATGACGAGGTGGTATCGTGATATACTGGAGGCATAGGTGTGAGGTTCGACAGGTCACCGCCGACCATGGGCGTGGCAGGTGTCGCCGGTGTTGGGGCCACATGGGCCATGGTTGTGTAGGGGCTGCCCGGATAGAGGCTTCCCGAAAAGGGCGCGGGCGAAGGGTGGCTGTAGGGGGTGTCGGCATACGGGGTGCTGACAGCAGGCATCGCTGTGGAAGCCGACGCTGTGGCCGTCCTGTCCTGCCACTCGATCGGGGCCCACGGGATATCGGCCGAGCGGTCGTCGGCGATCTGAGCGGCGGTGGCAATGGTCTCCGGCAGGACGGCGACGACAATGGTCGATGAATTCATGGTCAGCGCCGGTGACATGGCGGGGACGGAGCCCATGCCCATGCCACCCATGCCGCCGCGGCCCTGTGGACGGCCATAGGGCATGTATGGTGAGGGTGGTGGACGTCCATAGCCAGTGTTGTTGTTGTACCGGGCTGCACCTACACCAGGGCTGCCCACTCCCCCTCCACCCAGACTGTCACGACGTGCTCCATAGGGCATCTGGGCCAGTGGCTGCAGGGGGTTGTGTTGACTTGGGTTAAGACCAGAGTGGTTTGGACCCGGACTGCCGGCCAGGCTGGTGGCACCGCCCGGGCCTCTCAGGTTCTTGCCCGTGGTGTCCAGATAGCCTCGACATTTGCGGCTGCGACGCATACAGGTTCCGCAGGCAGGATGGACTTCGTCGCACTTGATCTTAGCCTGCTTGCAGTCGATGCAGCCCTTGCGCGAGCGGGTGGCCATGTTGAGGGGTGGTGGTCCTCCTGTGTATAGAGTCTTGTATAGTGTATAGTCTGGTCTGCCCTCGGAAAGGGTGGCCGAGTATAGTCCAGTGGGTGCTTGCTCACTTCTCACCTTCCTCTGCGGATGCCGTGTTTGGATGGTCGTTTCCCGTTTCCGTTTCTTGGTTCGCGGTTGTTTGTTCCGCTTCAGCTTCAGCTTGGACAGCTCTTCGTTCCGCTGCCGATCGATGCGAGTGAAACAGCACAGCAGCAGACAGAGGGTAGGAGTACCGAGTAAGGAACAGAAAAAGAGGAGCCTTACGCGGGGAAACGAGGCTGCTGATAGCTTCCCAGAGCAGAGGATTGCGGGTCGATGCTATCTGCAGGCTGGGGTGGTGTTAAGAAGGTAAGTGTGTGGTGGAAGTGAGTGCGTGGGTGAGTGCAGCTGTCTGAATGAGGTAAGTAATCAAGGCGAGTGTGTTGGTCGAGGATGCGTCTCGTCGAAAAAGGATGAAGTCCCAAAAAGGCGAAAAAGAAAAGTCAAAAAGTCGACAATGTCTGATAGCTTATACCAGGAGCATGGTCAAGATCCAAGATCTCAGGACAAGGCAGGACAGGAACAGAATGAGAAAAAAAGAGGAGCACACCCGGATATATTTGCGGACGAGACGTTGGCCATGTTGTGAAGGGTGGTCTGTGGTCTGTGGTGGGGGGCGTGAATGAGCGTGAGATGCAGACACCGCTGAAGAGGAGTTGAGGAGAAAGAATGAAAGGGGAAGAGTCTGGCCCCATCATAAACCGTCAATGGCCGTCCGATAAGCGGCGGCGCTTGGCTGGCGAGTACACCCCCCTGGAATAGGAAAGGGCAAGGCGATAAAGCACAACGAAGGAAATAGCACTAGGAAGGCCTAGGAAGGCCCAGAGCAGAATGGCGGAGCACGGAAGCAACGATACACTGGCGCCGTGCTGTTTATTGGTTGGTATGCAAAATAAGTGGGCTCTTGCCATGCGAATGACATGCAAAGACAGGTAAAACGGTCAAAAGAGGAAACAAAGGACAAGGCCATCAAGTAATGGAAATAACGATCGAGTGCAGTTTGAGTGTACATGTGGTGAGGAAGTCGCAAAAGACAGGGCTGACCTTGAGCCCCAATCCTTACGTTCTCACAATTCGGAGGAAAGTGCACGAAAGTGGTGAGAAAATATGGGCGGCAGAATGGGAAAGAGAGCTGAGGGGAAAGGGCAGACCAGGGTACTGGGGAAAAGAGCGACAGACGCGCAAACGCTATAGCAGTGGCTCAAGTTGCTGTCAGAACATTGAGAATAATCAGAGGTAAACCTGTGAGAATCGGTCATAAAAGCAGCGTCAAATCCATCCAACCATCCAAAAAGTCGGAAGACGGTGTAAACATTTGTCATTCTCGACTCCGAATTCATCTAAAAAAATTTCGTATCCTCTTTGATAAGGCGAAGGGTTAGAGTCGGTCTGACCTGGTTGAGACTGGCCTCATTCGAGGCTTCACGCTCCTTCACGACGCCTATCATGTCAAGGGATCTGCTCGATCTGGTTTGGACCTTCCGACGCATGCCGTCTACCCCATGTTTTGCCATGTTTTTGACTGTTTTTGGGAAATCACACCGTCCGACAGCGGCGAGGCCGTGCCCGGCTTGTGATGGTTTTGTCAAAATAGTGTCGAAATGTCGGATGGACCGTCGGTCCATGCCGGTCATGTGACTGTACTTTCTCTTTCTAACCCTCTTTTTGAATTAATTGTTCGGGACTCGGGACTAATTACAGGGCTCCAAGGCAGGCATTATCAGATCCGAATACACTGACGGATCTATGTATGCGGCGTTATCAGATGCCGTCTTTTGCCCTCATCCACCTCCATCCACTCTCCTTGTAAGGACCTCCTTGGAAGGCCAATATCGGCTTATGCTGGTCATTTGTCCGGCACTTCTGCTGCCGATGCCGTGTTTAATTCGGCTGCTTACAAAGTTTGTTGACTGTTATCAGTGTCGACGGAATACGTCGTATTGGCCCTTGCTATGTCAAGACATCCATTTTGGATTTTGATGCTGGCAGTTTGACAGGCCCCCTAATTGAATACGTCCTGGTAAAAATAGAATTCACGTGGCCAGGCGAGATTCTCGCGTTGAAGATAATTTTTTTAAAAAAAAAATAAAGAAAAAGAAAAGGAATCATATTGGCATTCACTCCTCATGTCTTTACGGGTCCACCCTCGTTCACCTCTACTTGGCTACCCGCTTAGCATGTGCGGCATGCTTTGCGTTCCGCTCTACAATAAAATTTTTGAGGTTGTCCGATACCGACGCGCCGGGCGTCAGCCCCGCGTCCACGGGCTCGCCCAGCTGCTCCCACATGGGCACCACTCCGGCCCACGCAAGAGGCTCGACATTCGGTCCGTCTACCTCGACGTTGCGCGGCTGGATGCCGGGGACGCCCGTCCGCGCTTTGACAGACAGCCGGTCAATCTTGACGCGGATAATGTAGACCATGCTGGTGACAATCGACGCCATGGGGTTGACCTCAGCGCAGCGGTTGGGCACAATCTTGTCGGTGACCTCGTGCATGATTTGTTTTTTGAGCGCCTTGTCGCGGACCTGTTCGCAGGTGCCGTGCAGGATGGCAGAGCGGTAGTTGAAGGAGTGGCCGTTGGGCGCGCTGGACAGGACCAGGCCGTCGACTAGTCTGTCAGTGCTGTATTCAAATAGTCGCATAGGGTGACTTTGACCTACTCTTTGTTGCTGTGATGCAGACTTTGACGGGCTCGGCGGCATGACCGTTGCCGTTGACGCCGTTCACACCATTCGTGCCATTGGTTGCCTCCTCCGCCTCGGCATCTTTACCGGCCTTCTTGACGAGCTCCATCAGTCTCGACGTCGGGTGGCCGTGCAGATAGGCATAGGCCGTTTTTCTTGGGGCGAGGCCGCTCGTCTCTGATGTCTCGCCCTCGGCGTCGCCTTCGGTCTCGTCGCCCTCAACCTCCTCCTCTCGTATTAACGTCAGCATCGGCTGGCATGCCGGGTAGCCGTCGTCAATGTACGACACGTGCGCAATAAAGCTATCGTCAAACACCGCCTTGGCCGACGCGACATCGTACAGGCCGCGCTCCTGGTACCTCCGTAGCGTGGCCGGCTCAAGCTTCGACATGGTCGGTCTGGGGGCTGTTATTCTGGGGGTGGTTGTATGTTCTTTTCTCTGCTTTCGTCGTAGTGACGTCGTGTTATCGTGTGGTCTTTGCAGAGTTGAGGTTGTACTGAAGCTTCTTGACGCTCTGCGCTCGACTAGGGGTCGTGTGCTCTTATGTATTTGAGGATGTCCTCTCTTCTGATCGCCCTGCAAAATCTGCTCGTTCGTCTTTGTAGTCTTTGCGCTCGCTTTGATATCGTTACGTAAGTTGGCTGGTGCAGAAGCAAGTCCAAGTCCCGCAGCTGTCGACAACGAAGATGCCTGACGAGTTATATGGAGGGGATTGATGGCAGGCACGACTTGCTTCGATGCCAATTTGCTCAAGGCAGTCGCTTGGGCCCAGTTCTTTCTGTTTCTGCTCCGAACAGCTGCACGGAGCAAGGGTATCATTCCTTTGCTCTTTCTCTTTCTGAAAAAGAGACGTCCCGCTTGACAGATGTTCTCCGTAATCGTAATCGGAGGGCGCAAAACGACAACCAGCAGTCAACCCCCTCGAACTTTGCGGCAGGCTGTCCGGCACGTTGGTCGCTCTTTGGCTCTTTGGCGCACAAAAACGCGGCAGCTAGTGGTGTCGAGTCGCGTCACTGGTCTCCATCGACCAATAAATTGACACTCGTTACGTCTTTACCTGCCATTTACAGCGCTTTCCGTCGGCGTTTCTTCGTGTTCTAGTGAGGTCTAGTGAGGGGTCGCGCCTAAAACTCGAGAAAGGGTCGCAAGGTCGCTATCGCTGATAGCATACACTAGCGATCGACGGTGAAGAACAGTCAAAAGACCCCCAAAAGACCACAAAAAGACCACAAAAAAGACCCCTGGAGCTACCACTCACAGTGATGTTGCAGAACCCCGAAGCACCCTGAGCCTCCATCAACCTCCAATTCCTCGATAACGATGCTATCGGACCAACATGGCCGGCGGCGGTATTTCGCAAATCGCAAACCACAAAGAATCCACAGCCGTACGAGATACTCTGGATAAAAGATGTACCTGTCGACGCATCTGGACTGTAATTCCAAATGGGAAGACGAGATTGGCTGCTTGTGAGCGATATCTGACAAGAAAAGGGCGTGAGTACGTAGTACTTGTAGCTTGGAAGTAAGCTTCATGACCACGTACATGCTATCGTGGGGTTGTCGTCTCTTATCGTGGACATCCAGGATGATAGCATGTGATGTCCAGTTGTCAGATTGGAGGTAGAAGAAATTTGAAAACATTGCGCCATCCAAAATAAGGCCAGCTTAATAAGGCTATGGTGACTGACTGCAAGTTCAGATTGCCTCTTTCGTATCGTTCATAAAAACAATGCTTTCTTTTATTACCATTGACCGGAGACCGGGTATCCCAAAAAAAAAATAAAAATGTGTAATGGTCAAGACCAAAATATGCCAATCAAAAAATGCCAGAAATTCCAAAAAAAAATAGCCCAAAAGATGTCGCTAAAGAAATGATCAAAACCAAAGACTGCCAACTGTCCAGTCCGGACTCGGCTTCGTCTCGCCCGGACGCCTCTCACAGACTCCCATTCGGACTGTACGCATACTCGTACACTCCGTCCCGCTCCATCCACGCCACACCATCCCGGTGGCCACATCGACCCACTAGCTGCCGCAGCAGCGCCACATTAACGCCAGAGTACTTGGTGGACGTTGTCTCCGTCGTGGCTTTGGCGGCTTCGCCATTTGCCGGGAGCGGCGCACCCGTACTCTTTTCGACGTCATCCTCGCCCACGACGAACCACGGACTCGTCGTGCACGTCTGCTCGCCCGCGTTCCACGTCCACGCCAGGCACTTGCTGTTGTACGAGTAGAGGCCGGCGAATCGTCGCTGGAGGTTGTCTGCACCGCCGCTCTCGCCCTCCCCATCATCACCCGCACATAGGACACGACACGCCTCAGGGGAGCCGACATTCTCTGTGGTGGACGTCACAAGCGCCGACGAGGACGAGTCATCACCGGGAACACCAACAAAGTCGCGGCCCCTGTGGATGGGCTGGTGGTGCAGGGCGGCCACCGTTGGCCTCCCATAGATGGCCCATAGATCGCCCCAGGCAATGGCTGGAGCCAGGAAACCTGGTGAGGTACCGTCGGCCGGAGTGCCGCCGCGCTTTCCAGAGTCGATCTGCTCAAATATGGCGCCGACACTGCGCATCTGCTCGGGCTGGGCGAGCGCATGGAACGACACGAGCGGCATGCAGAAACGGTCGGCGCTGATGCGCGTAGCGCTCGGGCGGGCGCCATTGAAGAGTCGCGCGAACCGTTCATCGAGGTAGACGCCGACGCGCATCAGCGTGGTCGCAAGCAGCTTGTCGCCCCATGTTTCGGTGATGGAGTCGACGTAGGCCTGGTGGAGGAGTGGCGGCGCCAGACCGTTGCTGTAGCTGTTGGCGGTGCCGCTGTTCTTGCGGTTTGAGGCCGCCGCCGCCAGGACACGGCTACTACCGCTTCCTAGGAGAAGAGTGAGCGCCTCTCTTGACAAGACGACGGCTGAGCCGCCGTGGGCGAATCGTCCACGGAAGTCACCCACGGCGTTGCCAATGTAGTGCGGCACGGTGTGGTCGAGGTGTGCTAACAACAGACGGAGCGAGGAAGGGATTACAAAGGTGTCGTCGTCGAGGAGGAGGTACCAGTTCTTGTTCGGCATTGTCTGGTATGCGAGTTCGAGGCCGGGGATGAACTAATACGTTAGTGTGCGAAGCATCGAGGGGAACAGATTTGTAAGCTTCTCTTACCTTCATCGCATCCAGCTCCCAGCCGGACGATTTGCTGATGCGAATGGCCTCTGCATCGTCACCCGCCCGCACGGCTGCAGCGAGGGCCCGGTATTTCTCTGCGCGCGCACAGTTGGCCCGCGAGCCCAGGATGCCGCTGTCGAGCACGGGCGCAATGACGTCGTGGACGGTAATCTGCTGGCCCTTGTCGCCATACACAACCTCGCCGGCCCAGTCGCCAATGACCACCATGTTGTCGGCATCGACCGAGTGTGGCCGCAGGCCCAGAGCGTCAATCTGGGCACCGACGCGGTGCTGTGTGCCGTAGCCAGTCTTCAAAATGACGCCGACGTCATCATACAAAGCGGGCAGGTGGCGGCCGCCGGCCGGCAACGAGTTGGACGGGTTGGTGGCGTTTCCTAGTGGCGCGAGTGTCCAGGCTTCGAGGGATTTGGGCGGTGCTGCAAACGTGTTGACGACGCGCTGGGAGTTGAAGCGCACAGAGAGTCGGAGTGTGCTGTCGTAGGGGAGGAAGTAGTAGCAGACGGCGAGGAGGCAGAGGATGACGACGCCCGGGCGGGTCCAGCAGCGCCGCCGACGGACAGGAGATATTCTTCGTCGCATGATGTCGGTTGTGTGAGGGGGTCGTTGAGAGGTGGTGAGAGAGAAAGAACACTGTCGGAGTGAAGGAAAGGACGGGGAACAAGAAGAATAAAAGAAGGGAGACGAAAGGAAGATGGCAGAGCGTACTTTGTAGAAAAGAACGACGCACGCCGCTGTGACGGTCACATCGACCAAAGAGGTTAAAGTGAGGAGTAAAGAGGAGTCGAGCACATGAAAGCCCCGAAGATCATGAAAACTCACAAGGAAATAGGAAAAAGCAACGGCCAGGCCAGGCCAGGGGACAAAAGCACACTAGATCCAGCGACCCATGCCGAGGGATCGGCGGTTCGCGTGCGGTGCACACTGTCTTGCTGTCCGTGCAAAGAATGCTGGACCTCTTTCACTTTTTCGACCTTCTCGACCGTTCGGGAGTGTGGCTAGATGTTTGCTCGTCTTCCCTTGTGGTCCATCGGAGGATTATGTCCGTTTGTTTCTGGCGAGACCTGTGAATGTGAAGTGAACAAATCTCCTCGTCTTACTCTTTTGGCCTATCGCAAACAGGTCTGAGGGTTTTCTTTTCTTCAAAGGGAGAAGACGTCTGTTGGTTGTCAGTGCCCCTGATCAAGGGCGGCAAAGTCTCAAGTCTCAACGCGACTGGAGGGCGTGGAAGGCGTCACAGGGGAAAAGGCAACGGGAAAAGGGACCGGGCCAGACATGCGCATGTGAGATGGGGGGAGGTGAAGGCAGCGAGGGAAGAAAAGGGCCAGACGGAAAGACGGCAGAGAACAGAGAGAATAAACAAAGTTGGAAATAGGGGAGAGTGTAGGAGAGTGGGAAGAAACAGGGAACAACCAGGACTTGGTTTTGCGGTTGCACTGGGCCCCAACTGACCTAGCTGGCTTGGACGGAACGCGGAGAAAAGCATAAAACGTTTAAATTGGGCCTGGACTGGCCTGGTCTGTTTGTCTGGTGCCCTGCGCAGAGACATTTTAGAGTGTAAAAATGAGTCTGCATGAAATCTTGGATCTGGAGAGGAAGGGATCGGCCAGCCTGAATGCGCTTGAATGCACTTGGCAGCCAAACGGTCACCCAACCTTACTAAGAAACGAGACAGCGATGTCACCATCTTGAAAATTGTTTCTGTACTCCCTCGACGACTTCATCAACGTGTTGCGAGAGCACAGCATGCTGCTGTGAAAGGCTTCTCGCATGGAAGTAAAAACGCAGAGAAGATTGAGGACGCGCAATGCCAAGAAAACGAGTCGAGAAATCGAGAGTGTCGCTTGACCAGTTGCTTGGTTGGGAACAGCGCGATTCGGGATTGCCTGCCCGCTCGCTGTAACCCTACCTATTGTCTCTGGTTAACGCCCTGTCGTGGCTGAAATATTGGGTGGGGATGGGAGAATCTGAAGGGCTCAAAGGAACAAGATACTCTCAGCGGAAAAAAATAGCAATTGAAGGCTTTGAAGGCTTGCAATGACGGTTGTGGCGCCTTGGCTTCTAGGCTTTTGGTGGAGCTTAAGCTTCGAATGCTTGGAGCGGGCGGGAGGACGCGGAAGGGAGTGAGACAAGAAGGGATAAAAAAGAGAAAGAGAAATGGATAAAAGAAGCTTTTGACAAGAAAGGTTCAAGGGTTCACGAGAGTTTAGAGCGATGTCTTTCCCTCCTTTTTCTCAGGTAGTGAGTGTCTCTGTCTCCCTCCCATGGTCGTCCCTTCTGTTTACGTTCAGGGGCTACGAAGCGCTTCGGAGTTTGCATGGAAGGAACGATTGCACAAAAATCCACGCACAAGTGAGTACACAACATGACGGAAGGCGCGAATGAGCAACGACAACACACACGTCGACTGTGAAACGTGAAATAAGCGCTTCTTCACATATCCTTTTTGTTCTCCATTTTCTCAAAGTCATCAATTCATATCAGTCTATGGAATTATAATGCTGGGGTAATACGAAAACAAAAAAGTGAAGTACTTGTGTGAACAAGCCATGCTAACGCTGAGAATGGACAACGAACGACAGAAAACAACAAGAAAACGGACAACAAAAACAGAAATCAACAAAACAAGTCTATCAGCAATCGACGCACGATGAGTTGTCAACAACCTCCCACAACACACTATGTATACCGGCTGTGCGCCCGGATGCGCGGGCCAAGCTTGAAGAACAGCCAGGGGACGGGCAGCAGGGCAATGGCCACGAAACCCAGCAGGCTACTCGCCCAGTTGATGCCGAGCTTCTCGTACATTTGGATGGTAAACAGGGGAAAGACACTGGCCAGCGAGTAGCGGGCCAGACTGTTGGCACTGGCACCGCTAGCGACGATACTGCCCGTGTAGGTGTCGCCCATGTACTGCATCAGACTGATGAAAATACAAATGTTGCCCCAGGCAAAGGGGACGATGGCGAGCGTTGTGCTGATCCAGTGGACACCGTGGAAGCCGGACCAGCCGAACCAGAAGAGGCCGACAGGCAGACCGAAACTGCCAATCATGGCGGCGTACAGACGGTGCTCGGGCGGCGGCGGGGCCGGATGGAAGCGGGGGACTTGACGTTTCTTATAAATAAAAATGTCGGTCAGCAGCACCGTCAAGAGACCCAGGACCGAGCCCACGACGATGCTGATGAAGACGAGGCCGCACTCTTCACGGCCGAAGCGATACACGATCTGGAAGACGAACGGAACCGCCGCAAAGAAGCTGAAGAGCGTGGCGAACTCGCAGGCAACATAGAGGCACGACAGGCCGATAATGGGTTCGGCGACGAGCATGTGCAGCGGGCGGATGAGGCCGATGGTGATAAAGTTATAGATGCGCTGGGACCAGGGGATGTCCGGGCGCAAGTCTTCGGCGGGCAGAGTGATGCCGAGCTCCTTGGCCCGGCGGCGCTTGATGACTGGGTGGTACGTCTCGCGGCCAATGGCAATGGTGAGGAGAATCGAAAAGGCAGCGAAAAAGACAATGGTCCACTGTGTCCAGCGCCAGCCCTTGCGGGTCGCAAAGGCACCGAGGACAGGACCCATGCCGGGGCCCAAAAAGGGCGTCACGATGAAGCAGGCGACGGGTAGACCGCGCTCGACGGGCCGGAACGTTTCTGTGAGTACACCAGACGCGATAGCGAGACTGGGCGACAGAGCAAAACCGGCAAAGAAGCGCAGGACACAGAGACCGGCGAGCGACGATGTCGGCACGAGAGCAGCACCGACGGTAAAGAGTAGACCAAAAGGTGTGCCGAGCAACAGGATGGGGTAGC
The DNA here is from genome assembly GCA_029298735.1 of Ophiostoma sp. CBS 140.51. Taxonomy (NCBI): domain Eukaryota; kingdom Fungi; phylum Ascomycota; class Sordariomycetes; order Ophiostomatales; family Ophiostomataceae; genus Ophiostoma; species Ophiostoma sp. CBS 140.51. The sequence continues at coordinate 25,627 of JANSLP010000248.1, forward strand.
GGCCGACGACTTCGGACAACGGACCACCGATGATGACGGGACCGATGGCGAGGGCCAGCACGTAAAACGTCAGAGGTAAGATGGCGGCGGTGCTGCTGATGCCAAACTCGAGCATCAAATCGGTATGGGCGGGGCTCATGATGGAGGTGCCGACGGACGTGGTGAAGGCGACGCTGGCGAAACAGGCGACCTGTGCCCACTTGCGGCCCTTGGACCAATTGTAGGGGTTGGCCGGGTCGGTAGCCCAGTCCCAGACGACGGGGCGGCCGTCGGCGTCGACAGTCAGGGGAAGGGGGAGAGCGTTGCTGCCGTCGGTGTTGTTGCCGTCTTCGACGACGGCGAGCTTTTCATTGTCGGTCAGACCGGCCGTCTTTTCGACAATGGCGCCGTCTGATGCCTGGTCGGCGGCCATACCGATGCCAACACCCTCAATGGTCGCTGAATCGCTGCTATGGACTGAACGGCTGGCGGCGTTGGCGGAGTCTTCCTTCTCGGGTTGGTGGAAGGTGGTCGACGTTGTGCCGACCGGTATCCGGCCGGATTCGAGGTCGGACATTGTGTGTGGTGTTTGGTGGGTGGGTGACTATGTATGGCCGGGTATCGTTTGTGGGTGTTGGGTATGGGAAGTCGGTATGAAAGTCAGATGAGATGCTATCTGGACATTGTTTGTTTGCGTTTGTTTGCGTTTGTTTGTGTTTGTATGTCGATATGTCGGTTGTTGCTTCTTGGTATACCGTGGGTATTAAATGGAGTGAATAAACAAAGAAATAAAATCAAAACAATGACGACAAATCAAGAATTAAGAGAATATTTGCTGAAAAGGGCAGCCGGTGGCATATATGTAAATAAATGGCAGAAAAGAGAAACGTCGACGTGAGTGGTGGCTACTTGGTGACTTGGGTGACGGGTGACTGTTGATGGCGAACGGCACTAACACCGGCTTGGATGTATTGTTTTTGGCGTGGTGTTGGCGCCAAGTCACTTGTACCTTTTTTTGCAAGTGCAAGTGGGATGTGCCGAGGGGCGGAGAATGATGAGAAAATCGAAAAGTCGGAAAACTAGAGAGCGGAGAATGGGAAGACAAGACAAGACAAGACAAGAACAAGAAAACAAGACGACGCGAGAGGGGGACCACGTCGGTAGAAAAAGAAAACGAGAAATCGGGCGACTGTGAGAAATCTAGTCAACAAGAATAAAATGCAGAAAAAACGTCCAGCTCGCAATCTAGAATGCCAATAGTGGGCAAAAGTAGAAGAAGACGCCGTTGAGAATCAATAAACTCTTTTTGGAAAACGGCCCACGATGTAGCCCCAAAAGGAATTATGGTATGGAGAAACATTGAGAGTGAATTACTAGAGGAAAAGAGGAAAGGAGGAAAAGACCCGCATCGTGGCTTTTCTGCCCACCCAGCTGTCAATAAGTCAATAGACAGCACTAGACAACACCACCCCAACCCACATTCGTGGTGAATTGTCCATTGAGTACTCCGTGGTCTAGAAGCATGCACATTGCCTTCAATGCCCATCCAGCTACGATGAGTCCAGCTACAACGGTCAATTGAACGGCCAACGTTGGCCGCCGAACGATATCTTCCCAAATCGATCAAACGGTCAAAAAGGTCAAAGTCCAGACAAGTCGAGTGGCGGGTCAAGGCAGAGAAAGGTGAACAGGAATAGGGGATGGGACGAGTTGTCAGCTGTGCCCCGGGCGAGTTTCCCGTCTTGGACACAATTGTCGATGCCCCCCATCTACTGTGAAATAGTTTATATGTTCAGCTGGCAGCTGGAGTCCGGCAGCCTTGCCTGATTAAGCCATATCTTGTTCAGACTCTACAAGTACTTTTCTCTTTTTCTTGACATCCCTTTCATTGCTTTTTGGATCCAAACAATCATCACGCAATGTAAATTGAAGCGAAGACAGGGCTGCAGAGATCATACCCGTATTTTGATATCCGTACATGTGTGGCTTTTTAACCTTTCCGTGGCTGTAGTCTATTTTTTCTCGCAATCTCGATACGGCGTCTTGTTTTCGAGATCCAAAGCAGTGCGGCGTTTTCTAGGAAGCAAAAATGCAAGACAATATGTTCTAGAAAGTGGACGGAGGACGGAGTTCAATACGCCGATGCTCACACCTCGGCCATCACTTGTATTTGTCGTCTTTCATTTCAAAGCAACTTGTATTCTCCCATCTCACTACCGAAGACGACGCTGAACAATCGTGGAATCATGAAAACCTTGTTTATCGTGCATTTCCAAAAAAAAAAAAAAAACCGACTGTACGTAACCTGTCAGGCGGAGCAGAGGACCGCGGGATGAGGTGAACGTAGGGCGGGACGGAGGATGAAAAGTCTGGGCAAAAAAAGATGAGTAAACGAAAATTTGTTTGACAGTAGACACAAATACTGGGGGCATCACCTCGGCAAACCCACTGGAACTACGGAGTCAGTAATACGGTGGCATGGTGGTAGCGCGTGGCCAAGCGGTAAGGCTGAAGTGACTTGGCGGCTGGGTAGCACTGTTCCAGGGGTCACAGGAGAGACAAAATGGCGGGAATAATAGCGTCTCAGCGGTGTTAGACTTGGCCAGAGCCAAGCCGGGACAGCGCGAACAAAGTCTCTTACAAAGCACAACGGGTGACTACATCTCGCAGGGAGGAACAACGTCGTCACACAATTCAACGGTAATATTTCAAATCGTCTCACCTTGGCAACAAGTATCACATGCATAGTCGAGGGGAAGATAAATGTTTTTGTAAAATAATTAGAATAACGGAAAAGGAGGAGAAAATGTATTTTGTCTGCCCATATTCTGAAAACCAGGGAGTACTTTCGAGAGAGAGGCAGAGAGAGAAAAGACGTCCCAAGATCTCGACCATCTCATCTCATCCACACATTTTGAAGAGGCCGCCGTTGCATTCTCGCATCATCTGCTCCTGTTGGCCAGCATACGGCAGTTCAAAAGAGAGAGAGAGTGTGTCAAAGACCCGTCCAGACCCCTAGTAGCGCCGTAGCGCACTACAATGCGCTGCCTGATATGCCCCAATACGGCAATATGGGGTCCAGACGGGCCCAGAAAGGGTCCACTCCTCCCTCCCGACAGACGAAGATGGAGACAAATACGAAATATGTCGTGTCTGTGCATCTTTTTCAATCTTTTGAGATTTCCCTTCCAATAGTCTGGAACCCAAATAGAACGAAAAGAAGAAAAATGGACGACGAACGGAGGGCGACCCGTTCTGTATGTATTTTCTGGCGACAGTGTGCGCATCCTGGCGAATCACAATCGAGAACGCAAACGGAGATGCGATGGAGAGAAACGAAAGAAAAGGAAAGGAGACATACTCCGTAGACAAGGCCACGCATGCACTCAGCCTTTCGTAGACGCCGGTTCAGCCACCGTCTTGCACGGAGCCTGCATCGGCCTAGCCCGACTTGGGCATGCATATCGGTAGGGTCGAGTTTTGGATGTATTGATGCATTCTGTATCCCTTTACAGAGTTCAGCCTCGCAAGATGCCTATGCAAAAGGGAGGATGGGTAAAGAAAAGAAAAGAACATCAAATTGGTTGTCATGATATCCCTGCGCCTGGTAACTAGTATTCCTTTGACCGTCGTCCGTCGTAATGTGCCCGTCAAACATCCTCATTATCGGAGCATTCCCTCCTTCATAGTATTGACCTTCATGCAAGACGGCCCTCAACCTCTTTGGCCCACCACGGCGCCCAGTCCACAACTGTCTTGCCGTGCCGTGCTGCCTCGGCGCAAAACACCAACGCATGGCTCCGGATAATCTCCTCCATGGTGCACCCGATAATCTCCCGCTGCGCCGTCTCGGGCACCCATCCGTGGTTCTTGACGCGGTCGACGGCCAGGATGAATTGCCGCGTCAGGCCGTCGTCGCCGCCACCATGCCCCTTACTCTCGAGTGGCGGACGGTGCACTGTCGTCTTACCCGTCTTAAAATCTTCGACAGTAATCGTTTCTTGGTCGGCATAAATCTCGCCGTCCACGCCGTACAGGTTGGTGTATCTGTCGCACAGTTTCTTGGTCTGGGCCACCATGTGGAACGTCGCCGTCTTGGCACCTCGGTGCTGTAGGCGGTCGGCCATGGGGTCGGCCGACAAATCAACTTCACCCTCTGGCAGAGGATCCTCATCCCAGGTCACAACCACCACTTGATCATCATTGACGTCATTGTCGCTCTCAAACACACACCGGCCGAACCAGTTGCGTTTAGCCACGTCGCTGTCGGGCGTGTCGGGGGTGTAGTCCTCTGCCAACTTTTCGAGGAGTGCCTCCTCGGCCGCGGCGGGCCCGCCCTTGACATTAAAGTCTTCAATGTCGGGCATCACAATCGACACGGGCCAGCGACGGTTGCCCGCGCCCAGTCCGCGCAGACGGTCGCCTACGTAAACACGTTTGGCAGAGTACTTGCAGTCCGGCTCGGCCGGGCACGAGAGGCAGTTGGTGGCGTTGCCCGCGGCCACCGGTTTGCGGCTTTTCCTAAAAAGCTGCAGGCTGCCGGACGACGAGACGGTCGACGGTAGGTGCGGTGCCTGGGGGCCCGAAGTGTAGGATGCCGGTGAGCATAGCAGCCACAGCAAGACGTCGATATCGTGGCAGGATTTTGTGAGGAGCGAAGGGGCGGACGTCTTTTCGCGCCGCCAGTTGCCGCGGACGTAGCTGTGAGTGAAGTGCCACCAGCCCACCGGCTCGGTGTGTACCACGCTCAGAATGTCGCCAATGACGCGGTCTTGCAGCAACAGCTTTCGCAGCAAGACATTGTGCGGGCTGTACCGTAGCACATGCCCAATCGAGAACACATGCTTGCTGCCAAAGTTGCCCGAGCCGTCGGCAGCGTTTTGTTGCAGGGCCCGGTGGATGGCCGCACAGTCTTCGAGGGATGTCGCTAGCGGCTTCTCGCACATAATGTGCACCCCGCCCAACGCCACCATGGCCTCGATGGCGGCCCGGTGCATCTCGTCCTGCACACAAATAAAGACGGCATCCACGCCTTCGGGCACCCCATCCTCGCCACCGGCGGCCCGCTCCCGGCGCTGCTTCTCGTACTTGACAAAGTCACGCCAGTCGGCAAAGGACTCGCCCTCGACGGGCTCGGTACGACCTTGGGGACCCCAAATGTGCCGATGCCCAAGACCATTGCGCTTGTACGTATCCGGCTCGACGACGCCGGCGACGATGCCGTTGCTCGATGTCTCGGTGGCCTCGGCATACGTGCGGCCGCGGGAGCCCGCGCCGATGATCAGAATGCGCGGAGGGGAGGCCGACATGGGCGGCTTTTCTTTGTGCAGCAGCGGCTCGCCGCCGTCGTCCCACTCGCCGGGGCGTGTCTGTTGTGTCGGCAGGGCGTCTGCCTCTGGAAGAGTAACAGAGGGGGGCATTATGTCGTCGTAGATGTAGTGTTGAAGGTAGATAAGGGATGTGATAACAGGTGATAGCTGAACGGCAAGACGTAAATTACCAACAGTCTGTGGATAAGAAAGCAGAAAGTCTCAAGTTGGTATCCAGATCTCGAATATCAGGGAATCGTCGTTTTATAAGTCGTTCCGCTCTCCTCTCTCCAAGGCGGCCTTGGCTGCACGTTGCAATGCAGTCGCCTAATAGGAAGCGGTGTCGTTGATAAACGAGTGAGCAAATGGAACCAATTGGTGCTGCCTGGTTTGCTTGAAGCGTTATGTCGATCCGGGAGGGAGAGGAGGGAGGACAGAAGAAGGAGAGGGGTTGTCGTTCCTGCTCGTTTTGATCGCTTTCTTCTTCTACTTTGGGGCTCTGCCACGATTGTCAAAAGAGGAAGGCAGCAAGAAACCAGACACCTGCACTCCGGGAAGGCAACAAGGGCAGCACTACGGTCAGCACCTTTGTTTCGCGCCGTTGATTACTGCCCTGGATTAAGACACATAATGGGGTGTCGTACCTGCCCAATAATGCGAGCTCAGCGGACGAATCGCCGCTGTTGGATACATCAGCAGTGCAGTGGAGTGACTACAGCGCCGTCCCAAACTTTCCATTCCGCGCTGCAACTGTCAAGCACTCGTCTCCACTTTCCCCAACGTGGTCTGGGCTCTTGCCGTGCCATACCACGCCCAAGCTTGAGCGACACTGCCGCGCCTGCCCCCCTTTGTTGAGCCCCTCATCCAATCCTTTTGGCGCCGCCGTTGCTTCCAATGACTTTTGACGCGAGGCGATACTTTTCCCACACAGGACAACAGTTGAACTGGCGTCGTACTCCATACACCATACTTTGTACACTTTTCTTCAAAACGGCCTTTAGCTTGTTAGCTTTGACCCTTTGGCAGTGTTTGGTTCCTGCTTCTTCTCAACACAACCCCCTTTTTGTGATATCATTACAACGTTACTTGACCTGCAAGCCACAAAAAAGACAAAAGCAAAGCACAAGCGATAATCGGCAACGAAAACACGCCCATCACAAGAACAGAGATTTATTCAGATACCAAAAGAAGACCAGCAGAAAGAACGCCTTGCCTCGCCAGGAGCATCACCATTACGCCGGCAGATTCTGATATCTCAGAAACGCCAAACCTCAATCAAAAGACTCGGTGAATTGAATGAGAAGAGCACCAAAAGGGGGCCTTCCTCGGACCGTGTTCCGTTTTGTCCTCACTCGATTTGCCAATCGATTCCCCTCTGTGGCTGCGTGGCCGGTCGTCCGGTCTTGCTATTGCTCATCGCTCTTCTTGACGAGAGGACCGCTCAAGAAAACGCTTGAGAACAAGGGCAGGGAGACGATATATACACGACTTTGGAAAGGAAGCCAGCTACAGACTACCACCAGCAGTACCACAACTACGGGCGCCATGGCGATGGTCAATCTTCCACAGCTTCCCCTCGTCTGGATCGACTGCGAGGTAACGTTTCCATGCGGGCATGATATATCTGATTTTGTCGGCTAACACTGCCAGATGACCGGCTTGAACCCGGACAACGACGTCATCCTCGAAATCTACTGCTTCATCACCGACGGCCAGCTCAACCTTGTCAAGATGGGGCAGTCTGTTGATGGTGTCAAGCTCGACAAGGACGAAACAGAAAGGGAATGCCCAGGTTGGGGCGCCATCATCCACGTCCCCAAAGAGCGTTTAGATCTGATGGACAGCTGGTGCACCGACCACCACGGCCGGAGCGGGCTGACAGAGGCGGTCTTGAAGTCCTCGGTAACGCACGAGGAGGCCGCTGACGGCTTGCTGGCATACATCCGTCAGTACATTCCGAAACCACGACTGGGCCTGCTGGCTGGCAGCAGCGTGCACGCCGACAAGGCCTTTTTGAGGAGGGCACCATACGACCGCGTCATGGACCACCTGCACTACCGGATCCTGGACGTGAGCACGATCAAAGAGGCCGTCCGGCGGTGGCAGCCGCGCGTGCCCGAGGGCGAGGACGTACCGAAAAAGGACAAAGTGCAGCACAAGGAGAGCAAGCACCGGGCGCGAGACGACATCCTGGACAGCATTGCCGAGGCGCGACGTTACAAGCGGATGCTCTTCGATCAGGGGAACTAGGATGTGAGAAATCGAAATAAAAAATGCATTGTTTCTACTAAACTATCAAAAGGAGAGACATGACGAGACAGACTTAGACATAGATACGGTAGGCGTGCTTTTGAAATTCTGTGTTTCTGTAAAATATCCCCGTTGTTGAATGCTCCTAGTAAACATAGAATAGAAATACCCTTAACAATACATGATCTGCTGTGCTTGTTTTTATCATTCCGACAAATAAAATAATACATATAAAACATCGGCGTGGTGTCACCATAATGTGAATGCGAATAATAAAAATGAAATAAAAATAACCGCCATGCCCGTTCCGAAAACAAATACAGAGCCCTAAAACAAAGTGTGTCATAGACTTGCCTTGGCCCTTATTACGCCGCGTTCTCTACTGCTGGTGATGGTGTTGCAGCTGGTGTTCCCTCTGCTGCCTCACCAGAAGCCACTTCAGTTGATACTTCCGTGGCCGCCTCTGCAGGTGCAGCCTCGACAGCAGGCGCGCTATGTGCCTGGACGAAGCCAGGACGCCACTTGTCCAGGTACTTTGTCGCCATCGGGCGAGCGTCGTCGACTAGATTGTTAGCGGGCATTCAAATACAATAACTGCTCACGACGGGAGGACTTACACTCAATCCAAATCTCCTGCATAATGTCGAGGGTGAGGGCCCGTGCGGGTGGCCGCATCATCAGCTGGTACAGCAGGCTTGTCAACGCTACGGGCACCATGGACGGGTCGCGGCACAAGCTCTTGACGCGTTGCAACAGGGCTTCGTTCAAAGCGGGCACTTCACTCAGGAAGCGCGTCAAGACTTTATTGTCCTGCGAGTGGAGGTACGGCAGGAACCCGTCGAGCACCTTGACGACCCACGTAGTGTAGTGGCCGCCGCCGCCAGACTCGGGGTTCCCCGTCCCCGGGTCGCCAGACTCGGGCTTTTTCTGGTACTGCGCCTGCAGACAGTCATTGTACCACTCTTCACACAACCAGGCGACGGCCACATCAATGCGTTTCCGGAAATCCTCGAGGACATAGCGGAACAGCAACTCCCGGATCTTGTCGTTGAGCACGGGTTTTGCGCCAGACTTTGACAGGGACTGACTGCTGTTGGCCTCCTTCTTGACGAGCTTCTTGTCATTTTCCTCTTCCACCTCCTCCTCGCTCTCATCCTCCTCGGCATTTGTATTCTCCAGACCGCTGACCGACCGCGTGGCAAGGCGTGTCAGAATCGTGATCCACGACTCTTTGTCGTTGGACGTCGCCGCCACCCGGTTCAGACCTGCTTTGCCCGTCTTCCTCGCACCTACGGCTGTCGCTGCTGGTGCAGCCGCCGCCTCCTCAGTGGACTGCATCATATCAAACACCCGCGCCACCGTCGCCTGACCCACTTTGACGGCCTGGTCGGACGATAGTGCTGGTGCCGTCGGTAGCTTGAAGGCGCCGAGAGCCAGTGATGCTGCATCGGCCACGCGGGCCACGTCTCGATCCTTGTCGCCGACGACCTCATTGTCGAGCTTGTTGAGAATCTGTTCGGCGTCCTCGGCCGCCGTGAAGTCGGGCTCGTAGTCGTCGTCATCGTCTTCTACGTCTAGGGGCGCCGTGTCCGGGTTGATAGCCAGCTCGGTCGAAGCGGATTCCAGCGAAGCAAGTCTCTCGCGGATGCCCGTAATTGCCCGGCTCAGTAACTGAGGATCAACTCTCGCCAGTGTCGATACACTGATCTTGGCGGCCAGCTCGAGCGGCACATTGGAGGTATTGAATGCCCGCAGTTGCGGGTTGTTTGTGAGAGCAAAAATGTCGGCCAGACTCTTGGGTCCCGGTCCCAGTGGAGGAATCTCTTGCAGTGGCTGTGGAACTGCCGCTGCGGCTGCTGCGGCACCGCTGGCCATCCTCTGCCGTTTGGCATCACCGCCTCCACCGCCATAGGCCGCTGCCTGCTGGTCGGCCAGTGCCCGTTTCCGTCCTGCATCATCGAGAAGCTCGGCTCGTGAACGCATCAGCCGCTCGACGTATTGCTGTATCCGCGGGTTAAAGGCATTGTTGGGATCCCGCTTCATCAGGTGGATAAGGAGCATACGTGTCGTCTTCTCCATGGACTTGACCATGACGCGTATCCGGGGCGTTATGGAGGAGGTAGTAGCAAGTTTGAGCGGGTTAAAGTTGAGAATTGCATTGATGGTGCGGTTCACCGTCGTCGGGCGTGTCCTCACAAGGATGGAGAGTGTATTGAGGGTAGCGTCGACAATCAGAGCGTCGCTGCTGTTGTCCTGCAAGACACCGAGCATGCGATCTAAAAGGCCTGTGGCTTCGGCCTCGAGGTGCCGTGGGTCGAGAAGCGGGTGGTTGGCGGGGATGAGGGACAGGTTTATTTCAAGGCCGTCGCGCTGTCTTTGATGCTGCTGTTCGGCGGCATGCGTCTGTGCGAGCACAACACGCTGTGCAAACTTGATGCAGCAGATCTGCACCGAGGGCGACGAAGACAACTCCCCCCAGACCCGGAGAATGCACGACTTGATGGCGCTGATGCGCTCCCACGTGTCAGAGTCGTACGAGTTATTGATGACCCAGCGCATCACGAGCGGGTAGATGCTGGACGCGGCCTGGATGATACTACGCAATACAAAGGGATCTTCGTTGGCGTTCTCCAGCATGGCCTTGATGCTGCCGAGCACCAACAAACTCAAGCTCTCCTTTTCGCGCGAGGGCATCGCCGGCGCAGAGAACGCTTCGGCCAAAAAGTCGGCGCCCCATCGCCGCAGCTGTGGGAGCGACGACGGGTTGATGATGGGCAGGATGCCCTGGACAATCATGGGGTAGTGGCCGACGTTGGCCAAAACAAGCTTCCGGGCATCATTGAGCTGGCGGATCTGTTCTTCAATCGAGTCGGTGCCTGTCGAGCCGGCTGCGGCTGGTGGTGCGAAAGCACCATTAGACGGCACAGCAGCCATTGATGATGCGATGATTGTTCCTGTGTGTGTGTGTGTGTGTGTCGTCGGTCAGAGTAGTGTCTTGTTTCAATTCGATTAGGATGTCGAGAGGAGCTACGATGGGGACGACGGGCTTTCGTCGTTTCGAGGTATGGACGCGTTGGTAGTCGTCGAGGGTCTCGCAGAGGGATATTGAAGGCAAAGAAAGGATTTCGGGTATCGCTGGCCTGTCTCAAAGCCGTACTGAAGCTGAATGTCAAGTTGATGAAGCTATTGATGCCTTCGAGCTCGATGCAGGTCGATCGATGGTCGCGGTCGGTTTTGTCGTCGCGGGGTCCCGTTAGGTGTCGATGAAGCTTCTATGGCGATGAAGCTCAAGTCGCACACTCAATGGATGCCTCAGAAGAGTGACGTCGTCGAATAGAAGTGTTGCTAGCGACGTCACGACATTTCTTGGTCGATCGCCATTCCCTGATCGATGACGAGGCTAGAAAATGAGGATGAAAAAAGGTGGAGGGAAACACGCGAAGCTGTGTTGGAGTTACAGTCGTATCCGTGATTTGTTTCGTGCTCCGTATGATATTGTCGTGTTACGCGAATGGTGAAAAGCAAGTGCTCTGATAAAAGAAGGAGAGCTTTGGTTGTAGTTGACGTTCTTGCTCAACGTCGCAAAACTGGAGCACGACACGAAAATGCAAGCAGTCAAGGTCGAGTTTGTTCTGGCGCATTTGGGCGCGGCTTGTTGGCATCAGAGCGCCCTGATGGGGCAGGGACGACGAACAGGGAAGACGCAAAGTTGCCGAACCTGGACTAGTGTGGCCAACTTCAAGCGTGTACTGTAAGGGTACCATGCACCCAGTTGCTACACTGCTGTACATCCTGATACCTCCCAATATTCTTAGTCATCCGTCGGCCCATAGCACACTTCCTATTTTGAACTTTTCGTCAGGCGATCGCAGCTGCCAATGGACGTCAGACGGTGTTTCTCTACAACGAACAACACACGACACAACAACACAATGTCTGGGTGAGTTCTTCACATGTACTCAATTGAACATGTCGACACTATACTAACACCTCCAGCGTCGAACACTCCTCCTACTACGACCGGCGCATGCGCCAGTCGCCGGCCCTCATCCGCGCCCGCCGGCCGTATCTCGTCAAGAACACCGTCCTCGGTCTCGGCATCTCTGCCTTTGCCTTGGGTGTTTGTAAGTCGCGCTCGCAATAAAAAAGACAGCATGGTGGATACTGCTAACACTGTAGACGCCTACACGATCCACGTCGTCGGCCAGGACGATTTCGATGACGTCCAGGTCCCGAGCGAGCCGGCCCAGTCTGTCCAGCAGCGTACACAGCAAACTCAACAGCAGCCATCACAAATACAAGCACAGGCCCAGGCGATAGCGAAGAAGTGAGAGGGAGGCAGGGTATCCCAGGAAGTGTTGGTGCGGCAGATTGACGGTTACGGCGGGCAGACGAGGCTGAGCAACTGATGGAGTTGTCAGTCTCGGATCTGCTAAAGGACGGCCGACCGTTTGGGTAGATACACTACGACGATTATTTAACGAATATATTTACATTCTCCTCTACATTCTCCTCTACGATGTGGTGGTGTTGTGTTATAATGCAAGAGATTGCGTGAAGAACCCGTGGAATATCAGTACGGTCACATGAAATGCATGTCGCGAAATATTCTTATTTGGGCGAACATTCATAGCATTGTAAAAAATAGAAAAGGCTATTCCCTATTGTCTGTGTCATAAAAAAGGTAGAAAGGAAAAAGTAAAAAGTAGACACGGTAGGCGTGGTATATACTAGGAAAAGGCGCTGCCACCGGTGCAAAGAAGCTAGAATGTAAGGAGAGAAACACAGATCCTTGGGAAAAGCAAAAGCAAAACTCCCAAATAAGAACAAGAAAAAGCAAAGACAGCTGGCAAGAGAACCAGTTATAGAGCAAAAGAAACAAGAAACCACCCAAATACCGTCCCAGTCGGGGTCCCAGTTGGGGCATAATAGAATAATAGAAACACAGGATCAAAGCCTCGGCCTTTTCTTTTCTTCTCTCTGATCATAATCCCCCAAAAAGACCTTCCAGCCAACCTAAAATAGGCATATGTGTAACGCATAGCTCAACAGTCGCGGGAGCAGAGCACAAAAGACAATAAAGACAAAACGACATAAAAACGAACGCCGAGCACCGTACATTACATACATGATTTTCAGAGGGAAGAAAAATGGGGTCCGCGCATCTCACCCTCAACCACGGGCGGTCGAAAATCGGGCAGCGGTCTGCGTCCACGTCCGCGGTCACCATTGCCGTCGCTGCTGTCGCCACTACTCGCCGTACCCTAGTACGAGACCGTAGTCGCCTCTCTCTTGGACGGCATCGGACCCAGCGGCTGCCCTGACTTGGTATAGGAGGAAGGCGTGGGCGTGTGGTTACTGCCCCCCGCCTGCGGTGGCAGTGACTTTCGCGGGTGGGAGGCCTTTGTAGCTGGTGGTGCGGGCGACGGCACCGGCACTGGAGACTGCTGCTGTTGCTGCCGTTGAAGTTGAACATGGCTGTGTGCAGGATGGTGTGGGTTCGCCCACGGCGTGTCCGCCAGGAATTGCTGACCTGCTGCCCCTAGGCTGTGGAAGGAGACTGGGGTGGGGGTGCCGGCACCGTTAACACCAGCACTGTTCACGTTGACTGCGGGATTGACAGCCCCATTGACAATGGCGCTGGCGGCAGCGTGGCCGGCCACTTCGGGAAACGGAGAGTGGCCGACGTGTTGTGCCGCGTGGCTGTGTTGTGGCGGTCCGGCAATGTGTGCAGCCGCCGAGACGGATTGACGGCCTCGCTGTAGAGGTGCTTTAGTACAGGTCCATGAAAGCATCGTCAGTGGAGAGCATAGGGACTTACTGCAATCGCTTCCAGATCGTCGTCGACTTGGGTGCTGGAGGCGCCCTTGATCTGCGGCGCGGCAGGGAAGCCCTCGTACTTGGCAATGCCCGAGAGAATAGACACTTCGGTGTTGTACGTGATAGCATCCTTGACGCGCTGCGGCTTGGCCGACGGGAACTGCAACCCATAATCGGGGATGGTGTTGGCGTGCCGCCTACGCTGCTGCTGGATCTGGTACCATTGCCGGCCGAGTTCTTCGAGCACAAGCTCGCGCGACTCGCGTATGCTCTGGAAATATTGGCCGTGGATGTGGCTGCGCCTTGCCACTGCCCATCTTTTGAGTGTCTGCAGGTTGAAGCTGTACTCGACGTCGATGACGCGCAGCTTCTCATCGCGGCGGTCGTTGACGCACTGCATCATGGCGAGGTACTCGGGGTGGGTAGGGTTGTCGCCGAGGAGCATCTCCTCTTCTTGGTTGAGTTGGTCGAGGCGTTCCTGATAGAGTCTGTCATGTTGTTAGTCCTCGTTGTTGCGAGCGAAGCGAGAAGGAAAAGAGAGAAAAGGGTAGCGAGAGTAGCGAGGAAAGAAAAACGTACTTGTCTCGGAAAGAAGCAAACTGTTTCTCGATGGCGTGCAGGTTTTCGAATGCCTGCTTCTTTCTCTCCACTATAGCAATCAGATTGTCAGCTGAGTCTCGGGTTATGGTTACGTCGTTCGTGTGTTTGTGAGTCGTACACTCTTCTTCGTTGCGGTGGGCAGCCTCAGCCTCTTCGTCAATGTCGCCGTCAATGGGCTCGTCGTCGCCGTGGCCTGCCGCGTCTTCTTCGGCCGTGGCCAAGTCGCCATCTTCTAGGGTGTCGACATCGTTGTGGTTGTCTTCGTTGGCATCGTCGTCGCCGTCGTCCGAGTTGTTCCGTTTCTTGGCACTGCCACGCTTCGACCTTCTAGCCCGGAACGTGTCGCTGTTTGTGCCTTCTGCGGAGTTGTCGGCCTCGGCCTTTTCGTCGACGCCCGTCTCGGCCACGTCGTCGTCAGTCACGCCATTAGCGGCTCGCTTGGTTGACACCTTCTCGCTGTCGACGTCTTCGGCAATGGACGTCGTCGCGTCACGGCCAGCACCGGCGCCACCACTACCAGAACTAGAACCAATGCGCTTCCGCAATGGCTGGTCCGACTCAGAGGGGTCTGTCGTGGGCGAGCGCTTGCGTTTCCGCGTGTCAGAGTTGGAGCGCTGGCTGCGGAGGAGTGCAGGCATCGGCACAGGTGTTTCCTCCTTGTCGCCGTTCGCGTCTACCTTCTCCTTCTTGGCCTGTTCTTTCGCGGCCAGTGACCGACGCCGGCTACTGCGCGTCGCCTCACGGTCGTCGGCGGCAGCCTCTTCTTCGCCGTCGGCCTCGTTGTTCTCCTCATCCTCCGCTTCTGAGAGCGCATCATCCTCATCTTCCTCCTCCTCTTCATCCTGGTCCGCGTCAGAGTCCGCGTGCAGTTGCTGCTTCAGCTTGCTAGGGCTGGCCTGGAACGCTGTGCGGTCTCCGCGTGTTGTTGGTGTGAGGCGCTGCTTTGTTGGGCTTTGACTCGAAATGGACTCGGGACTGCTCTCTGCGTCCACGCCGTCTTTGAGGTTCTTCGCCTTGGTGGGTGTGTCGTAGAGCCGTTCCGTCTCGGCCTCGGAGTCGTTGATGTCGGCGTCAGCCTCCACCTCAGACAGAGCAGACTCGTCATTGTCGGAGCCCGAGTGCGATCGCGCACCGTTTTGGTCCTCCTCCTCATCGTCCAGGTTAACGTTACTCAAGGACGACGAGTTGTGCAGCACCGGCCCGTCCAAGTCCATCTCGTCCGGCTCTCCATCTTTATCTTCAACCTCGGTCAGAGGACTGGACGCATTGCTGGGGCTGTGGTCGTTATCATTGTGGTGATCTTGATCGTGGCCGTTGTCGGGGAGTGGCCCAAGGGGCGGGCTCGAGGCGGCGGCCATCAGAGGGAGAGGGAGGTCAGTCGGTTTAATAGAAAGCCCCGGGCACCAATCGGGGCAGTTGAGGAGTCGGAGAGGTTGATCGAAGGGAAGGTAAGGTCGTGGTAAAGTGGTGGGTTGAGGGAGTGGTCGAAGAAGCGAGAAAGAGGAGAGAGAGGAGAGAGGAGAGTAAAGGGAAAACAGCCGAGTCCAACCCAGGAGAGCGCCCAAACAAGCTGCTTCCGGGCGTCAAACGCAGAGGGGAATCGCAAATCTTGATTCGCAAGCGATTGCCGATCAAGAAAATGGACTGCTCGTGTCGTGGCTTCGTCGTGGGTTGCGTGGTTGCGTCTTTTCGTGTGGTGGGAAGAGAAGAGGGTGGATTGAGAAGCGGAGCGGGTTTTTGTGGGAGGAAGCAAAAGAAAGGCAGAAAATCGGCGGGTGAAATGCCACTGCCACTTGCGCGCAGGTTGCTCCCTCGCTCTTTCCCCCCAGCTTGTGCCGCCAGTACTCTCTCTTCCAGCGTCCTCGCGCTTTCATTGGGGCGGACAGTGCGCTAGCCATATGACCACAACCTTGCAAAGGCGGTGTCAGCTGGCAGAAATTTGGTTGCAGCGCTGCTGACAGAAAGCAGACCATGGCTGGTGACAAATAGGTACACAGATATACGCCATAATACACTGTTTCTACCTCTCTTCAATGTACCCCGACGTCTAAACATGAACTGTACAGCGCCCTGGTTTTTAGCTCCATTTAGTGCAGTAGTCTCGGCACGGGCGTCAGAAGCCAAACCGAGTCACGTTCTGATAAGCCAACGGCTCCTTCAGACCTTGTTATCCCCTATCGTTATCGCAATCCCAAATCTTCGAGACCGACAATATTTTTTTTCTGCCCGTCTTTTTCGAGGCTGGCAGAACGACGTTTATGACAGCAGAGCGCATTTTACAGCAACAACAGTCACAATGGCGAAATCGTGAGTGCACCTTTTGCTTGAATCAATTGATGACGCTCTCGGAAACCCATTTAACATTTTTACAGGAAATCCGTCTTTTCCGCGCCGAAAAAGGCAGTGGACCCCACCCTCGATGCTTTGTTTGCAACCAGTGTACGTTGACCGCATCTACTGGACAATGTGCAATTGTGGCCCATCTAACTTACCGTGATACAGGTCGGACCTGTCGAGACGACTGCGAAGCCAAAATACGAGCCCTTGGTGTCTGCCAAGCCAAGAAAAGACCCGAAACCAGCTCCCGTCAAGCCTCTGAGCAAGGAGGAAGAGGAGGCTGCCGAGGAGAGCGAGGACGACGACGAGGATGAGGAAGACGAGGAAGATGAGGATGAGAACGAAGATGAAGACGAAGAGGCTGAGGACAGCGCAGAAGAGGCTCCTGCCCCAGCTGCCGCCGGCGACCTGAAGAAGAGAAAGAGAAAGAACCGCGACGAGAACGACGACCTCGAAAGCCGCTACTTTGACAAGCTCGAGAAGGAGATTGACGATGGTCCGGCCGAGAAGAAGGCCAAGCGTGAGGCCAAGGCGGATGAGAACTCGGACGTGGAGATGGCTGACGACAACGACGACGAAGACGAGCCCATTATCCACGAGTCTCTCCTCAAGGCAGCGGCTGCCATCGAGGGAGGTGCTGCCGACTCCACCACCGCCAACGGCCAGATTGACGAGCAGGACAAGGAAAAGGCCGACCGCACTGTGTTCTTGTCCAATGTCAGCATCGGCGCCGTCACGGGCAAGACTGCCAAGAAGACGCTGATGGCCCACCTCGAGTCCATTCTCGACGACAAGGCCGCCAAGGGCAAGAAGGAGAAGAAGGAGAAGGAGGGTGAGGATGCTGAGGAGGACAAGGAGGACAAAAAGGACCTTCCCATCCTAGAGAGCCTGCGTTTCCGCTCGGTCCCTTTTGCTTCCGCAGCCCTCCCCAAGCGCGCCTCCTACATTACCAAGAACGTCATGGGCGCCACGGCGCAGTCCACCAATGCCTACGCAGTCTACTCGACCACCGCTGCTGCCCGCACGGCTGTGCGCAAGCTCAACGGCACTGTTGTCTTGGACCGCCACCTGCGCGCCGACAGCGTGTCCCACCCGTCGCCCGTCGACCACAAGCGCTGTGTCTTTGTTGGCAACCTGGGTTTCGTGGATGACGAGACGGTGCTGAGCACCAACCCGGAGGACGACGGCGGCGAGATGGAGCGCAAGAAGCGCAACAAGACACCCATGGATGTCGAGGAAGGTCTGTGGCGCACGTTTGGCAAGCACGCCGGCAAAGTCGAGAGTGTGCGCGTCATCCGTGACGCCGTCACCCGTGTCGGTAAAGGTTTCGCCTATGTCCAGTTCTACGACGCCACTTCGGTCGAGGCGGCTCTATTGCTCAACGAGAAGAAATACCCGCCCCTTCTACCCCGTGCGCTGCGCGTCAGCCGCTGCAAGGCACCCTACAAGACGGCGCGCGCCGTTGAGCGTGCCCAGCGCAAGGTTAACGGCAAGCCGGAGGGCGCCAAGTTTGAGGGCAAGCGTGAGGGCGGCAGCGGTAAGCGCGAGGGCGGCAAGCGTGACCGTACAAGCGGCGCCGGTACTTTTGGCACCACAGGCTACACGCCCAAGCTGACGGCGGAGCAACAAACGTCGGCTGGTCGTGCGTCGAAGCTGCTGGGCAAGTCGGCAGCAACAACTCCTTTGAACGGCGCCACGGGGCCCGACGGCAAGCCAATGGTGTTTGAGGGTATGCGCGCGCGCGTGGGCGGTGTGAACCTGTTCAAGAAGGGCAAGAATGCCAAGAAGTCACCCGGTGCTCGCAACGGTCCCCCCGGCGTCGATGCTTCGCGCAAGCAGGTGCGGCAAGCGGCGCGGTCGGCTGAATGGCGGGCAAAGAAGGGTGGCAGGGCATGACAAGCATGGTGGAGAAATTGTTTGTTATTGTGTTTTTTTTTTTTTCATAATCCTTGGGCGCCTCTAATTTCATTCTATTGGCATTGTCACCGTATCATCTGTACTCTTTTTCCTATTTATCTTTTCCTCTAAAAAGCAAGTGAACTTTTACCTTTTCCATTCTATTTTCTCACGATATTCATGATTTTCCCGACGTAAATAAAAGCGACTTCAAACCTGTGAAGACACAACAAGCAGGAAAGATAAAGCACTGAAAAGAAAAAAAAAGGACATCCGATGTAGCACCAGAAAAAGACAGTGAGAATAGAAGAAAGATAAATTGGATAGAAAAAAAGAGAAAATAGGGGGTGGGTAGAAATCCTCGGGATATCATTTTTTTTTTTTTGGTTGGTTTCACTCTTTGGGAGCATCAGGTCACACGCTCATTTGGTCGTCATATGTACCCTAGAAATACGAAGATAAAAAGGGGGAAGAATTAGGGGACGTGGAGGGGGGCTTAAAGGCATGAAAAGGCAAAAAGTCGCAAGTCATAAAAAAAAGAGCAAAGCAAAATAGATAGGGTGTTTGTTTGGTGGAGGGTAAGATAAGCAAGAAAGACAACAGAACACAACAGATAATAAACGACGGGGGTTTGAGTTGAGTTGACACAGAGATACTGAACTTAGTACTCGACATCGCCCTCCTCGGGCTCGAACGAATCGGCAGCCACCTCCTCGTAATCCTTCTCGAGCGCAGCCAGATCCTCACGGGCCTCGCTGAACTCACCCTCCTCCATACCTTCGCCGACGTACCAATGCACGAAAGCGCGCTTGCTGTACATGAGGTCGAACTTATGGTCGAGACGCGACCAAGCCTCGGCGATGGCGGTGGTGTTGGACAGCATGGAGACGGAGCGGTCGACGCTGGCGAGGCCGCCGTCGGTGGGCGATGCGGTCGGGACAGCGACGGGCTTCTGGTAGTTGATGCCAATCTTGAAACCGGTAGGGCACCACTCGACCAGGTTGAACGAGGCCTTGGCCTTGAGGGCAGCCACAGCGGCGTTGCAGTCGCGGGGGACAACGTCGCCACGGTACAGCAGGGCCACGGCCATGTACTTGCCGTTGCGGGGGTCGCAGACCACCATCTGGTTGTTGGGCTCGAAGCCTGCAGAAGTTAGTGGGTGTTATTAAAAAAGTATTTGCAAAAGACTTTGACATACACTGGAAGGTCAGGTCGTGGACCTTGAAGGACTCGTGGGCGCTCTTGGAGGCAGACACAACGGGGGCGTAGCTGATCAGGGGGTAGTGGATACGCGGGTAGGGGACCAGGTTGGTCTGGAACTCGTTGAGATCGACGTTGAGGGCACCATCGAAGCGCAGAGACGAGGTAATGGAGGAAACGACTTGGGCAATCAGACGGTTCAGGTGCTCGTAGTCGGGGCGGGGGATGTCCAGGTTGCGGCGGCAAATGTCGTAGACAGCCTCGTTGTCGACAAGGAACGTGCAGTCCGAATTCTCAATGGTGCTGTGGGTGGACAGGACGGCGTTGTAGGGCTCGACAACGGCCGTGGAGACACGGGGAGCAGGGTAGATGGCGAACTCAAGCTTGCACTTCTTGCCGTACTCGGTCGACAGGCGCTCCAGCAGCAGAGCACCGAAACCAGAGCCTGTACCACCGCCAAACGAGTGGAAGATCAGGAAGCCCTGCAGGGAGTTACAGTTGTCTAGACGTCAGTTAGCGATGTTCACAATATACAGTCGGCTATCTTGTCTTTATTAAGTCTCTGCACTTCGTACTCGGCGCCTCGCGCCTCGTGCTTTGTGCTTCGCTTCGCTTCACAACTTACCGGCAACACGGCGGATACGGTCAATCACATTGTCGACCATCTCCTTGCCAATGGTGTAGTGGCCACGGGCGTAGTTGTTGGCAGCATCCTCCTTGCCGCTGATGAGCAGCTCCGGGTGGAAGAGCTGGCGGTAGTTACCGGTGCGGATCTCGTCGATCGGGGAGGGATCGAGGTCGACAAAAATGGAGCGCGGCACGTACTTGCCGTTGCTCGTCTCGGTGAAGAAGGTCTCGTACGAGCCACCCTCGCCAACGTCCTTGAGGTTGGGGTCCGGACGGCCATCAGCGCTGAGGCCGTGCTCCAGGAGGTAACTGAGATGTTAGTGTGTGTAAAGGGTGATACAAAATAAAATAAAAAATAGAAAGAGAGAAGACGACTCACAGCTCCCAGGCGCTGTTACCAAGCTGGGTACCAGCCTGGCCAAGGTGAAGATGAAGAACCTGTCATGGCCAGTCAGCATAAAGGTCCGAGGACGATGTATGGGTGACGATATATGGGAAGGCGGTGACTATGTGCAATGAAAGCAGAAAGATATGCTGCCTTGTAAAGACACATTGACAATATATCAATATATCGCCGGCGTAGATGGTCCGAACACAACTGAGCTCAACCCAAGCCGAAGCTCGGCCTCTTCCTCCACGGCATCGAATCGGCAGATGGCACGGCCGGTGAGAAGATAGAAAGGGGGAAGCAAAATGGACGGGGAGGACGGGGAGAGGAGCCGTAGCGGCCCAGGGGTTCAATGCTTTCAATGGTTCAATCCAAACTTACCTCGCCCTTCATTTTTGCTCAAGATGGAATGTATGTGTATGGGATAAGGGGGAAGAAGTTGACAAAGATGGCGAAAGGAAAGTCGGACGATGGAAGAGAGTTTCCTGTCCGATGAAGGGTCGTTGACACAAAAAGGCAAAAAGCAAAAAGGAACAAAAAGGAAGCAAGCCGTTGGGAAGGGGGGGGAAATCAAGGAGAGCTTGCTGGCAGGGACCCAGAGGAGGGAGAAATATGAACAAAAAGACAGTGCAGGGCTGGACAAACGTAGCGGACTGACAGTGGTTCAGAGGACGTTCGACTTGAAACCGCGGGAGAAAAAGGGAGAGAAAACGGCGAGTTTGGCGAATGGCGAGTGGGAGACGCAGAAAATGAGTGTCTGCAAAAGGGCAAAAGGGCAGGAGATTTGTGCGGTGAGGTTGTCGAGGAGGGGCAATTACGGAACAAGGAGCAGGGGGCAGGAGCAACAAGAGGGGAAAGGGGCAGAGAAACAGAGAGGGCAGGAACGCGTCAAAGTAAAGATACAGAATATTACAGCGAATTGACTGCTGGAAGGAAGTACCCCGACGGCCCCCCGCGCTCACCGCTAAATTTGTTGTTGGCATGGGCTGGCCCGTGCGCGCCAACGCGCAGGGGTAGCTGCACTATGATTGGCCAGAAATAAGTGTTGAGAGGAGCATCGACGGAGACGGTCGAAATAGCTTGAAAATAGCGGCGGTGGAAAAGGACGCCAAAGTGGGCTCGAAAAAGATCGTGATATTAGACATAGGGGTCTCGGTGGCTGTCGAACCGGTTGAGCAGGCCGGACAAGCAAACGTCACTTGGATACAGCGTAGCTACGAGGCTGCAATATTAGCTGTCAAGAGCTTGAAAAAACTGGAAGGAGCTTTGAAAAGGCTGAAAAGGACATATCAACAGAAGAGAAGTCTCACGGATGCTCAGATGTAACAAACGGGCCCATCATCCTCCATCATCTCATCACATGTGCCCCAAAACTTTTATTAAATGGACCCGCTGGTTGTGAGTATCACATACACATTTGACAGTGGACTGCCTCGTCGTCTCTTTCCGTCCCCATAAAAGCGACCGCACGCAAGCCACATTTCAGGCCACAATTTATCCCAGCTGTCTCAAACTCTTAATTGCCATTCTTAATGGCCATTTTTCATTGAATCCCAAGCCAACGGACGTCATCCTTCGTCCTAATTGCCGCCATCTCCCGTAATATGCAACTCAAAGCACTCCTTGTTTCGTTTCCGGCAAGCAATTCCAGGCAAGCCCCTGGACTTTTCTTTGTGTTGTGTCGTCGTCTTCAGCCTCAATGGGCGACCCCTGAGTGCTGAGAGAGCCCCTGTTTTATTCTGTTTAAATGCATGTTTATGCACTTACAACGCTTCTACCCGCACAGAGTTGCATTAAACGGGCTGACACGGTTGCCGGGACACTGGCGTCGTCGCTCCTGCCGTCCGTCATTTGGGACCCAGCGCGTTAAGTGGATCGCGCAAAAGACCCCCAAAGAGACGCCAAAAGACCACAGACAACACACTAAAACACGACCAACCACCGCCAAACACCGCTCTGAACACAGGAGACCCAGACCAACTGCACGCCCCTTGGCCTTGTAGTGTGTGGGAGCGTGGCTCTGACGCAGGCCCCTTTTTGCTGCTTTTGGCTGCTCCTGCCCTGCGGCCGGGTGCTGCAATGCTGCAAAACTGGCAAAAACAAACAAAGGCCGTCCCAAGGGCACAAAGAGATTTTCACTGCTAATTACGCCCGAGGAAGCATTGCAGTCCCATGGGTTGTGCCTTCCCATGTCTAAAATAATAATACAACTGCCTCGACATTGCCATCGCATCGTAACATTTCATCTTTTGTCTTTCAACGACTTTCAACAACCTTCTTATCTACCTCCAACCGCATCCACGATTAAGCTCGCCGCTCGCGCTCGCCTCATCGCAACAGCCGTCGTTTGATACACGCCAGGATCGACGCCAACACAATTGTTAGGCCACTAGAGGCACGCGCCGCCACAAAAAAAAATAAGGGGCAGCAGTCAAAATACCCGAGCTATCAGCAAAAGCCAGCAAAAAATCGAAGAAAGCGCCAAAGAGAAAATAGCGAACGCGAGAAAAACTGGCCCTGTCAACGGGTCCATCGGTCTACGGGTGTCTCGAACAGACTGTTTGAAGAGGCTATCTGGGATATCTGGGCCTGTCTCGTTCGCCAGCAGCCGACGCAGACATGCGCAACAGACTTAGAAAGTTACAGCGTCAACAGTCTGTCAGTTCGACAAAGGCTGGCAGCAGCAACAACAACAACGACACAATAGGTGCGTGGTTTTGATTTGTGGATTCGCTTCGTTCTGCATCCTTGTGTGACGCACGACAACAAGACAACAGACAGCGAGACAGCGAGACAGCAAGACAACAGAACGTTGGCTTTTGTGGCTGTCTTTTACGGTTGTTTTTACGGCCCTATGGTCTGGCCTGGCCTGGCCTGGCCCCTTGTCTCTTTTTTCTTCCCTTTCCTCTGCGTTGTCTGCTGTCTGTTTGCATTGTTGTTCCCATCCTTCGAAACGTTCTCTCTTCCTGGTCCTGGTTCCTCGTGTCCTTCTCCGCCTCTGCCTGTTTTTCCTCCACACACCCACACTTCTTCTCTTTCCGCCCCGCTGTTGACTTCCTTTCACACTTTCTTTGTTTATCCTCTTCTTCTTATCCGGGGTGTCAACTACACACGTTTCTTCTCTCTCTCACAAGCGCCAACTTATCTCAACCACATACTAACACTCTCAAGACCCGGTACACTCTCGAACGCTCTCGGTACCAAATGACTCGCCACGAACATCCTTAACCGATGTTCCGGAAGCCGATTCCAACGACACTTCCACTCCCAATTCCAATACCATGGGCCGCCGCAACTCCAAAAGCTCGAGCCGTGGCGACAATAAGCCGTTACCATCCGTCCCAGCAATGACTACGTTTGCCCGATCATCGCCGTCACCATCTCCAGCAAATGCCAACACATCCTCCGGCCTCTCTCGAACCCTGTCCACCATTCGCGCCGTTACTAGCTTCGACGATAAGCCACGACAGTCGTTTGACGTCGACGACGAGGCCTCGTCCACCAGCTCGCCCTCCATCACACGCAACTCCAACTCCGCCTTCTCCAGCTCTGTCAATAGCAACGTCAGCACAGCATCCTTTACCTCGCAACCTCACTCGCCTCCCAGCAACGCAAAGTCCGCCGGCGGTCGCTTAAAGCACAGCGCCGCGACACCGTCGCTACCCAACGGCTCCAGCGTCTCCAGCCTCGAAGTGCCCTCGGCCCGGTCCGGCAGCTCCACAATACGGCCTGGCATGGACACGCCTTCACGGGAGGGCAGTCTCTCGTACGGCGCCAGCAAAGCGCCCATTGCAGCAAGCATGGGCACCACTTCGTTTGGGTCACCCAATGGCGGCCGGCCAGCATTCAGCAACAACAACGGTTCGGCAAACAACAGAGATGCCGACGACCAAGGGGATGGTGCAGGCAGCAACTGGGATTCCAGCGTTGGCAAGGCGGGTTTGGGAAAGACGGGCCGCGTGATTAATCGTCTCGTGTCCGACAACGAAGCC
>JANSLP010000249.1:0-49792 GCA_029298735.1 Ophiostoma sp. CBS 140.51
TCTCTCTTCCATCTTTATTCACTTTCCTATCCCTTTTTGTTTCGCCCTTTTTTTCTTTCTGATTTTTTTTCTTTCTCTACCTTTTCCAGTTGCTTTTACTAAGTTTTATTTTGAGTATCCGTTTCTAAATTAAATAAACTAAAACGTCAGCAAAATATCGCGAAAAAGATATCAAGATTATTAAAATTTTGAATTCATATTCTACATAAACTGTAAAGTAGCAAGAGCCATTTCCTGATATCCGTTGTTATGTCCCATTTCATCTTTGAGGTTGTCTTCTAATACCACGGTGTGTTCCGTCCCGACGCCGTAAATGTGTTAATTTCATTGGTGATCCTGCCGTGACCTTGTCTACCTTTCCTAATTGTATAATGTTGGTCTTGTTACAGTCTCGTTTGTTGCTTTCTTATCGTCTCATAGTTTTCGCTCGTTCCTGTTGCGGTTATTCATTCCGTGGACATGCGGCTCGATGTATCGTTGAGCTGCGTACCTCATCACTCAGTACATCGACCGCCGCGAGGGCCAGAACTTGTAGCCGTACTCAAAGTCCTTTTGTGTCCGGCGTCTTGACTCGTCCTGGTAGTAGCCACCGTCCCGAGACAAGGTAGCCGCGGCCGTGTAAGTGTAGGTATTGCCTGAAGCGGTAGCCCGGGGTGTAGTGTCACGCACGCCCGAGGTGGGCCTGCCATAGCGGTCATGGCTCTGGCGGTAGTCGTAGTTGCTCTCACCACCGTAACGGTCGTAGCGACGGTCCCAGTCCTGCTGCCGGCCATTGAAAGTGTCGTCGTCCCAGTGGACGGACTTTCTCGACTTGTGGGACTTGGACTTCTTTTCGGAGTGCTTTCTGTCGTGTTTGTTACTCTTGTCGTTAGAGGAGTGCTGGCGGTGGTGTGAGCGCTCATAGTCGAAGGCGTCCCGGGCCGGTGTGTAGTAGGGTTTGGGGTAGGAGGGAGGAGTAGCTGAGGCAAGGTAGGTGGATTCGTATGACTTTCGGGATGAGGTGCTGTAGCCAGCGTACCCGCCGGCGTAGCTCCCGTAATTGTCATATTTGCTGCTGCCATAAGTTGGGTAGTGAGATTCGTTTGAGTGCTTGTAGAAGGATTCACGGCGACGGACGGAGGGCTCGTCATAGACAGAAACCCTTGATTTGACACGGTAAGGAGCAGACGACGACGATTCATAGGTCGACCGGTATGGCTTGCTCGAGTAGATGCGACATGAGACCCGGTCGCGAGACGACGACCCGGCGAGAACTGACCAGATCATGGAAGGAATACCCCAACGGGACATGGCTGATAGTTGGAAGTATAGAAAATAGTGTGAGAAACTCGTAGTGAACGTCTGAAAATAAGATGAACAACTTGATTGTAGCAGAGACGAGGATGGTGAGCGTGATCAAGCTGATTTGAACGAAGATTAGTTGCTGGTGGCAGCTCTTAAGAGTCGATGCAGAAAGAGAGATATGGCTTTGACAGAATGTTGTTTAGTGAAGTTATATTTGTGATAATCAAGACGAAAAAAAGGATGAGGTGAATGAGGTCGGGTCTTATAAAATCGATTCACTCAAAAAGGGATGAAGGACGGGATAGATATTTTGGTGGATGGTGGTGTATTTTGGTTATCCCTTGGACATCCGTTTTGTCTTCAACCTGGAGTGAAGCACAGTGTGGGAGTGAATTGGTGGTGGTAGGGGGCGGTGATGAGAATAATGAACTGGCCTGGATTGTCTTTGAAGTGAAGCGCGAAGCTCGAGAGCTATTCCGGGCACTAGGCTGCTGCTGCTCTTTGTCCTGCCCGGGGCGATGCTGTTTGGAGATGTTGCTATTTGCAAATGTCAGGGTGTCGAGGATTCTTTGTCCTCTCCACGGGCGGAGGGTCGAGTCTGTATTTCTTCTTGCTTTCTTGTTTAATTTTCCTTTGTATTCGCTCCTGTCTTTGTCAATTTGTTCTCACGAAAGGAAACAATAGAGTGATCCCTGTCTGATGGCAGGAGGAACCTGCTGCTCGATTGATTGTCCGGTTGATTTTGTTTTGTTAATTGTTGGAGATTTGACGAGTGAAAGTAGAGAGTAAACAATAGCTTCGTTCAAACGATGCAAGGGTTTGATGTGTTGACGACAAAGGTCACAAAGAGGCGGTGCATACAAAGGATAGAGAAATGAGAGGCAGATGCTTTTTACAATAAAATCGTTCATGAACAACGCCTTCTTTTATACTTTTTATGACCCTATTTTACAGAATTATTTACAGAATATTGAGCAGCCCTCATAATCCTCAGCCTCCTCCTGATTGATCGCCTTTCGTCGACCGAGAAGGTGGGCAAGGCCACCATTGGGATGACTGGGAGGACATAAAGGTGCAGAACGAGGCCACCGAATCAAAGGCGACACAAACTTTGTCGTCGCACAGCCTGATTCTTTGTAGGAAAAAAAGTCTGGCACGCGTCAACCGCAAGGCTGTAAAATAAAAATAAATTAGGCCACTGCGCAATAGAAAGAACGTGTGAGTCCTAGAGTTGAGTCCTTGAGTATTTCTTTTTTTGCGAAGTCAGGCCGCCAAAGAGAACAAACAGGCCATCTGTCATTGGCAACTGAAACCCAGGTTGACTTTTGGGCAGGACACTTGTTAGGCGCCTTAATAGACACATCAAGTGATTAATTAAAGGAGGCTGCAAGTGTCATTTTTTATAATTGGTCTCCTATAGCCGCGTCTTGACGCCATCACGGGACGATGTCGTCGTGGTGAGGCAGTGGACAAGAGGGCGCAATATGACTAAGCTGTGGTCAAGATGTAAGTTGAGACAGCCTTCATTAAACATCCACTAAATGCGGCCCGCTGCGCGCTTGTTAGCGGCCGCATCGTCCAGGCCTGGCCCACCAATACAGCCTTCTCACTTGAGGAAGACGCTTTATGAAATAACGTATTGCTTTCTCATTTTAAATCTTGGTTTATTTCTATTTGGTTTTAATGAAGTGTGGATAATGCACGCTCTTTATGAATATGTCGGGGCAGTTCAGGACTTCTATGAGTGCCAACATTATGGGGTGTTTTGTTGGATTATGCGTGAAGTACGTTATTTTGAGACTTCATTTGAAGTCCTCAGTTGGAGGCTTTGGCACCTCCTTCTCCAGAAGCACCGCCGCCACCTCCACCTCCTCCACCTCCTCCACCTCCTCCACGTCTGTTGCGGCCTCCTGCTCCACCACCACCACCTCTTCCGCCCCCGCTCCGTCCTTCCTCTCCTCCACCGCCTCCTCCACCCTCCTTTCCATCACCGTCGTCACCTCCTCCACCACCGCCGCGCTTGCGTCCGCCCCGACGGCGAGGTGGCCGTTTACCATCTCCACCGGCGCCGCCAGCACCACCACCACCCGCTGCACTTCCCGTGACAGACACCTGATCCGACGTAGAGGCTGCAGGTGCGGAGGCGGCCGTTGCATCTCCACTATTTGCGACCGACGACTGCTGGTTCGTGGCTTTCTTGGAAGATGATCCCTGGTCGCCGCTTTTGTCACCACTACCACCACCGCCGCCACCTCCGCTCTTCTTGGCATCACGGTCCCGATCCCTCCGCTCCAATACTTGGACGGTGCCCTGGGCAATCGAGATGGGCGATGCAGCCATGGCCCTCGCCAGGCTGGCCGGCTCGGCAAAGTCGACAAAGGCAAAGCCTTTGCGCCGGTCAATCTCGACAAACGTGACAGCGCCGAAGCTCAGCATGGTCTCCTTGAGGAGTGCCTCAGTGATGCCCTGGGACGGGTTGGCGTGCTTGACGAAGGCGCGCGTGGGGCACGAGGGCGTGGACGCGCCAGCCTGCTGTTGCTTGGAGCCACCGTCCTTCTTATTTCTGCCACGTCCGCCTTCCCCGCGTCCACCCTCCCCGGCAGCAGACTTGCCCTTGTCTTTTGACTCGGCTTTGCCGCCCCCGCCGCCCCCGGATTTTGCGGCAGCTGGTGCAGCTGGTGTTGCTGCAGGAGCGGGCGTATTCGTAGTCGTAGTAGGAGCCGCCATAGTGTCGTCCTTCTTCTTCAAGAGAATCTTCGTTGGCGTTGGTGCAGGGGGTGCAGCACTCTCGGATCCCTTGTCCGCACTCGAGCCGCTCCGCCCCTTGCCGGACTCGCTCTTCTTGCCTCGTGATCCACGAGCTGACCGCTCTTCGCGAGAGTTGTTCTTTGTGTTACTGGAGGCTTGTGAAACAGATTCTGCCGCCGTCGCCAGTTTTGAGGTAGACGTGGACGCTGCAGTACTTAGGGTAGCGGCAGTTTCTTCCTTCTTCCCTTTGCTGCCTCCACTGCCTCCACTGCCTCCACTGGGCTTTGTGGCCGCCTCCGGTTCCGCAGCCGCTTGGCCGGCCTGAGCAGCTGCAGCACGCGCTCGTCTGTGGGCATTGCCCGGACTCAGACCAAGGTCGCGCTGCAAAATGCGGGCAGCAGCCAGAATACCCGCCCTGCGGCTTTTGGGTGCGTCCTCTCGTGCCGCAACTGCAGCCGCCAGTGCGTTGTTGGCCGCCGTGGATGGGGTTGGGCCACTGGGTGCGGCCGACGCAGCACCGGCCTTTTTTGTGAGAATCTTGACCGTACCGCCCTTGGACCGGCCAGAGCGGTTCTCCCGCTCCTTGCGGTCACCGCGTCTACTTCCGCCCTCGGCACCGTCCTTGTCCTTGGAGCCACGGCCGCCCTTCTTGGTGGTCGAGTCGTCACCGCCTGCTGCCGCTGAGCCCTTGCCCTTGCCGTCGCGCTTAGCGGCTTTAGCAAGGGCAGCCTCTTTGCTCTTGTTGGCCTTCTTCTCGCGCAAGAAATCTATTAGTGGCGTCGAAGTGGCCTTGCTCTTGGATTTGCCGTCGTCATCGCCGGCAGCCGCATCATTGTCCGCACCTGCTGCCGCACCGTCCTTACCGCCAGCTGCTGTGGTAGCTGCAGCAGAGGCAGCGGCAGCGGCAGGGTTGGCCAGGGCCTCGAGGAACGCCATAAACTCTGGGTCTTGGTCGATGGTGCCTTGGCGGCTGTCGATGCGGCGCTTCCCGCTGGGCACCTTCTTGTACAGCGAAAACTCGGCGGCCGGAGGGCCAATAAAGGTCGAGGCTTCGCGGCCTTCGAACCATGGGGCCGTGCGGACGGCTTCGGAGAGAGGGTTGAGGTCTTGGCGGTCGAGGACGTGGAGGGTCGCATAGGCAGGCCGGGCAGGCTTAGAGGGGCTGTCCTTTCGTTAGCAGTGTACATTTTTAAATGATCATGGCCGGCACTTACTCCTTAGACACCTTGCCGGCATGGAACGAGAGCCAGCCAACTTTGCCATTGCCCTCTTTCCATTCATCACCCAAGATGGTGAAGAACTCGTCTTGGGTCAGACTCGGAGGCAGGCGGCGGATCACGACCTTTTCGCCCTCCTGGACCGACTTTGGCTTCTTAGTCGCATCGTCGGCCGGTGTGCTTGTTGTCATCGTACTTGCTGCTGGAGCTGTAGGTTGTGTGGTCGTAGTTGTAGTTGTTTTGCTGGCGGCCACAGGCTGTGCGCCGTTCGCTTTGCGCGACAGCAACTGGGGCGCCGACATCTCTTGGGGAGAATGGGGCTGCTCAGGATTGTCGTGATGGCAGCATGCGTGGTGGGGAGCAGCACAGAAGCTCGTGTATGTTGGGTCGTCAGGCTGTTGTAGACAGGATCATTGACTGGAGAAGAAAGAGAGGGGAGGCAAAAGGGAAGCGAAGAGGTCGTGAAAAGGTCATGAGTTGTCGAATTAGGTTATCGCTATCAGAGTGTCTCGAAAACGGCAGGAACGACCTTCTGTCGATGGACCAGGCTGGGTAGGAGTTGTCCACTGTGAAAATTGGTCTAGTCACCAAAGTTAGTAGGTACAAGGGGACATGCTCTGGTCTTGCCGTGACGGGCTTCCAAATTGACGTATTGAACGGGGTCGAGTGGAGCCAGTCGCATACCGCCTCTGCGCCTATCTGTGCGGATCAACTGATTCGCCGACAGCCTTCTTTGCCTTCTTCCCCTCCAAAGTTAGCAGGGAAGGCACGAGGCCGTGTTTCGGTCAGGCCTAGCCACGAGCCCAGACAGCGCAAGCGTCAGTGGACTTTCAACAGAGAAGCGCCCGAAGTGGCGGTCCTGCCCATTTCGGGTTTCCACTTCTTTCTTGAACCAACAGAGAACGGCATAATTATCGACAAAACCAACGTCCTGCAGAAAGAGAGTGACGGTAATCAACGACACGACTGCATACGGCAACTGGTATTATCGACGCGACGGCATCCGATACTCGACGGCCTTTTATTCGAGACGGCTACCTGCGTGTTGTACACCCCGCAGACCCCCTTTATCCATTACCCCATCGACTCTAATCAACGCCGAGTTTGTAATCGCTTTTCTGGCATCACGGCGACTTGACGATATTGACGACCATCGAGCGGGGCGATTAGACGTGAGCTATACGATAGCCTTATCTACGACATCTTTATTTAATACCCCCACACAACACACATCATGGCCGACGTTCCACGACCAGGGCCGGCAAAGCTGACTCCCGGCGCGGGTCTGGACGAATGGCTCGAGGAGGCAAAGCAGTGCCACTACCTGCCAGAGGCGGTGATGAAGCAGCTCTGCGAGATGGTGAAGGAGGTATTGATGGAGGGTGAGTCTCCCTAGCCATGACAAGGGACGATAAGCGGGTGAATGGATGACATACTGACGTGCCTTTGCAGAATCAAACATTCAGCCCGTTTCGACGCCGGTAACGATATGCGGCGACATCCACGGCCAGTTTTACGACTTATTGGAGTTGTTCCGCGTAGCAGGCGGCATGCCGGGCGAGACAGATGTGCAGGCACCTAGGACGATGACTGCCGTGATCACGTCCGAAGATATTGAGCCGCCAACGGAGATCCGCAACCCGCGGCTACGGAGGAAACTGCGACCGGGTATGATTGGCGGCGGTGACGATGCTGCGTTTGACGATGATGGTGAGGGCAGCAGCGGTGGTGAGGGAGAGGGCGCAACACTAGCAGCAGCGGGTGACGCAGCGGGTGATGCAGCCAACGGCGACGCGGACAACGCCGACAACAGCCACACGGGAAACACAACCGAAGGCGCCTCGAGCACGTCACAGTCGGCCGACACGCGCTTTGTCTTTTTGGGCGACTTTGTCGACCGCGGCTACTTTTCGCTGGAAACCTTTACCTTGCTCATGTGCCTCAAGGCCAAGTACCCAGACCGGATCGTGCTGGTCCGCGGCAACCACGAGTCGCGCCAGATTACGCAGGTGTACGGATTCTACGAAGAGTGCCAGCAAAAGTATGGCAACGCGTCGGTGTGGAAGGCGTGCTGTCAAGTCTTTGATTTCCTGGTGTTGGCCGCCATTGTCGACGGCACGGTGCTCTGTGTGCACGGCGGTCTGTCGCCCGAGATCCGCACCATTGACCAGATCCGTGTTGTGGCACGTGCACAGGAGATCCCGCACGAGGGCGCTTTCTGTGATCTCGTATGGAGTGACCCCGAGGACATTGAAGCATGGGCCGTCAGTCCGCGTGGTGCAGGCTGGCTGTTTGGCGATAAGGTGGCGCACGAGTTCAACCACGTCAACGGGCTCAAGACGATTGCGCGTGCCCATCAGCTGGTCAACGAGGGATACAAGGTAGGTCCCTGCTCCACTGTTTCTTCTTCTTCTTCTTGTATGTCTATTTCAAGGACATCGTGCTAACTTGATAGTTCCACTTCCCGGAAAAGTCTGTCGTTACGGTCTGGTCGGCACCCAACTACTGCTATCGGTGTGGTAATGTGGCGTCTATCATGACTGTCGATAACAACCTCGAGTCCAAGTTCCGCATCTTCTCTGCCGTGCCCGACGAGTTCCGCCACACTCCGTTTAACCGCCGGGGTCCTAGCGACTACTTCCTGTAGACGGCGTTGCTGGATTGGGTGGAAAGACTGTCTCATTAATATTATGTCGTTTATGGCCTGTTTCCGATAGGCTATTCGCTTCTAGACACATACCTTGGATGGTAGAGTCTTTCAGTTTACTTCTTTTTGTTCATTCTTTCGTCTCACGCCTCCTGTACGTTTGCTTGGACGGGCGCTGGTCTGCATCTGTATTATCTACTATCTTTTTGTTTTCCGTCTTCTCATCGAGGGCCTCTTTGCATACGAAATATCATGTTTCTATTATCACGACATGCGTGGGTGTATACGGTTCTTTATCCAAGTAGAATTATGAAAACTGCGCCACACCTAGATGCTCTCCTATCACCATCTCACCCACTCACCCCCTGGCCCATCCATCCTACAACTGCGTCCGCACTTTCCGGAACATGACGGGCACATTGTCCCAGACCACGGCCAGCTTCTCCCGTGCAATACGCGCCTGCTCCTCC
This sequence comes from Ophiostoma sp. CBS 140.51, assembly GCA_029298735.1. Classification (NCBI taxonomy): domain Eukaryota; kingdom Fungi; phylum Ascomycota; class Sordariomycetes; order Ophiostomatales; family Ophiostomataceae; genus Ophiostoma; species Ophiostoma sp. CBS 140.51. Next base: position 8,367 of record JANSLP010000249.1, read on the forward strand.
GCCTCCTCCCTAGCCTCGAGCTCCTCGTGGTACTTGAAGTGCTCAATGTCCTCCGGGTGCGTCAGGTCCTCGAGCTTCGTGTTCTCGTCGTGGTACTTTTCCCAGTGGTGGATCTCGTACTCGTACTCGTCGTCGCCGTGATGGCCCGGGCCCGTGCCCAGGTCGGCCAGTGTCTTGCCGTCCTCGATAAAACCCTTGCGCCACTCGGCACGGCTGATGCGACCATCTTTGTCAGCGTCAAAGAGAGCCAGCACGGCCGGTGCCACGGCAGCGCGCTTCTCGGCCGCCAGGTCGTCGTTGGACGCGTCGTTGAGGCCGTAGGTGCGCTCAATCTCAGCCACGGACCAGAAGCCGTCGCCGTCAAAGTCGTGCAGGGTAAAGAAGGAGTCGCCGTCAAAATCAGCAATATGGTGTTCCTCTACAGGCGCCCCGAGTTAGCAGGCTGTCTCAGCGCCTCCCTTTGTCTTGTTTTACTCACCCGCCATGTGCCGTGTGATCCAGTCTGCGTCTTCGCCGACTTCGGGCTTTTTGCTGGGAGAGTGGTCGCCGTGCGCCATGGCGACAGCCAGGAGAGAGGCCGTCGCAAGGAGTCGTAATGAAATCATCGTGGATGTGTGTGTGTGTGTGGTGAAGTTGTTAGGAGAGAGATGCAATCGCAATCGCAAGCTGGCTCGATGGAGCTGGAGGTTGGCCCCCCTTTTCTTCAGCACCTTAGCGTTAGTGCTCTTTGCTTATCGACAGCTGTGCGCCTCGTATTGTAGAGCAGCTGTTGCTTACAGCAAGCTGTTCCGCCGGAATAGGCCCCTTTAGTGCAGTGAATTCAGGGGACCTGCCACGCTACGTCATAGCGCGACGCGCTTAAACGAACCGCCGAAAGGCCCTGAACGGACGAGCGTGTCAACTCAATCAAAAAATGTTGCATCCGATCTGACACGGAGGTTATATCAACATTCACCGACATCGAGGGCATTGACAACTTCTCGCCTCAACACCACAACTCCACCGCCCACAATGAACAGATCAGCCGAACCCGCGCTGCGTTCGCTGCTTCCTACACACAATGGCCCGTTCCCGCCCCAGCTGACCGAACTGGCCGGATCACTGCTCGCCCAGTCGCGGCATCGCGCCAGCACACTCAAAGCTGATGAGGAGATTGCACGATCCTACGCGTGTGCACACATTGCGTGTGATAGGTGAGTGCGATGCGTAGCAACGAGGTATACGAGTAATCAACTATTAACAACTGCAGACTCAAAACAAGCCTGAACCTCCCTCCGATCGAACCGCGCCCGCCGATCCAGCCTCGCCTCTACAAGCGCCTTTATACACATTTGGATACGATCCTGGCACCGGCACCGGGTGCTCGCGCATCGGCGGCGGCGTCGCGTATTGAGCAGGGCAACAGTCTAAGCTCGCCGGCGCAGAGTGCGGCCAATACGCCGAGGAGGACACAGGCAGGGGCACCGGCAAAGACGGGAGCGACACCTTCAAAGACAGCCGCAGGCCAGCCGACACCACGAAAGACTGCACAACCGGCTGCACCCACGTCTCAATTCCCGCCCTGGGTCCGGCCGACTGTGCGGTACATTTGCCACGAGCTGGGGCATCCACAACTGGCACCAACCATTGCAGCCGGCCTCGCTGCTATTCACCGCGAAGTCGAAATCGAGGCCAAAGAGAAGAAGTACCGGCCAAAGAAGGAGAAGACCGAGAAGGCAGAGGGACAAGAGGGTGAAAACAAGGACGAAGAGGAGGATGAAAGCGGCGAGGACGAGGACGATGAAGACATGACGGAGTGGCTTGAAGACAGCTTGACAGCCCTTGTAGCTGCCCTCTACCTCTACTGCATGACTTCATGGCGCGAACATCACGGTACAAAACCAGGCAATGGGCCCAGCAGCGGTTTGGATGAACGACAGTTCCAGCTCGACGAAAGGGCAATTTTGTGCGCTTTTGAAAAGGTGCGCGGCGTCGTGGGCGCGCGCGACGAGAGTGCCTGGGACGGCTGGCTAGATCTACAGAAACGCACATTCCGCGACGCTCTGGTGGTCGTGTCTAAACATCAATGGCTACAGAGCGACTGGTACCAGGACATTGCAAACCTGCAGGTGTCTAGCGGGGACGGCGTCGACGGTGCTGACGGAGCTCTCAGCGACGAGGAGCGTGGAGACGGCGAGGGTGATGACGGCGACTACGGCGGTGTCAGTATCCCGACCAAAGTGTGGCGGGCCGACAGCATGTTCCAGGCGCGGTACGATTTTCTGAGCGAGGCCAAGCAGCAAGACTACGATGCATGGCGGACGGGTATGCTGGAAGAGATTGCCGGTCTGCAAGAGGCACAACACCAGCCTCAACCGATGGAGGTGGATTCATAGGATGCTGTGGTATAAAATAGGCAAGGAAGGGGTTAATACTCATGAGATACCATAGCTATTCAATACCATTTTATTCAAAAATATCATATAAACGTGTTTACAGTGCTTTCATGCACATATATTCTCAACTATCTCATAAATCGTACTATTTTCTCGTTTTCTCCTTTATCCCCCTACTTCAGCAGAGGCTTCAGGCTGTTGACCAGGTCGACCACACTCTTCTCCAGCGGGATCCAGTCAATGCCCAGTAGCTTCTGCGTCTCCGAGTTGTCAATCTGGAAGTGCTCCTTGAGCTCCTCGCTTGGCTTCAGGCCAGACAGCTGCTCGCTGTACTCGGGGAAGTTCTTTCGCAGAATCTCGTGGATCTTGTTGTTCGTGTAGAACCCGGCCGTGCAGAATAACCGGTGGCCGCCCACCTCGGGCTTCTCCAGACCCGCCAGCACGTGTGCCTTGGCCACATCGCGTACGTCCACCCAGATTAGGATCGGGCCCTGGTTGGGGACCTCACCGGCCTTCTTCCACACGCCCGTCACAGCATTGACGAAGCGCTCGTTGCTCGTGTTGATGCCCGACACGTCGTCTAGGTGGTGCACAATGGGACCAAAGACCATGGGTGGGTTGACCGTCACCAGGTCAAAGTTGGGCTTGTTCTCGCGCACATAGTCCCACGCCGCCTTCTCAGCCAGCTTCTTGGAGGCACGGTAGCCCTTGTTGGGGTTCGTGCCGACGTCCTCGAGCGTGATGGGGCACCACGACTTTTCCGTATACACATGGTTGGGGTTGTTGACGGTGTTGTCGTCGACAATGGCGGCAAACGACGACGTTACCACCACACGGCGGACATGAGGAGCGGACTTTTGGATCGCCTTGAGAATGCTCGTGGTGCCCAGAACAGCAGGGTCGATCAGGTCCTTGACGGGGTCGGTGACACGGAAGTGGAAGGGCGAGGCCGTGTGCAGAACAACCTCGATGCCGGGCACCTGCACGACCTTGTCAAAAGCATCGGCCTTGGTCAGGTCTGGCGTCAGCTCAATCTGCAGGCGGTCCTTGCCGAGCTCGGGGTGCGCCTCGTAGATCTTGTTGGCCTTGGCCTCGGTGCGGACAGTCGTGACGACCGAGTGGCCCTGAGCCAGGAGCTGCTCGACAATGTGGGCGGCAATAAAGCCGGAGCCGCCTGATGTTGTTAGTGGGTGAAGTCATTGATATTGACAGTCAACAGTGCATGTAATATGCGGCACAAAAAAGCCAAGACACTCACCAGTCACAAGAACTTTGGTCATGTTTGCGGTGGAACGTGTAAGCAATTAGTGCTGTTGCGGGCCGGCAGTAAGATACCGTTGCAGTAGGAGGATATAAGTCGATTGGTGCGTTGAAAGGACTGTTGATTGTGAGAGTTGACTTGAAAGAGAGAGCTTAGGATGGAGATGTCTTTTCAGCTTCAAGAACAATCGACAATGGAAATGGCGTTGTCTCTCTACTTATACTTTTTCTACAAGGCAAGAAAGCACACAATTCTTGGGACAGGAAGCTGCGGTCTTTAGCTTCTTAATTACGGGAAGGTAGCTCGGCAGCCATTCATCAGGAGAATGGACGGTCCATTAGGCAGGCTGCCTTAGGATGTTCTTTCCTCCTTTGCCTAAGCAAGAACGTTGTTGGCCGATCTTGGGGCCTTTCCTTGTCTGCTTGTCTTTGTCATGTATTATTGCTAATGCCCCTCCTTTTTGCACCTTCCCTCATGGCAACGACTGCCGTAGATGGGGGAAGGAGCTCACCCTTCCAGAGCTGGCAGTCTCGATTAGGAAAGGCCTGCGGGCCTGGCGAAGTCTGGGTCTGGTGGGATTTTTGGTGCGAAACGGCTGAATGACGACAGCGAGGGAAAAGCGGCGCAACTTCACTTGTTGTTTGGTCTAAAGTCAATCGTTCCTGCCCGTTCAGCTGCGAGTGCCTAGCTCCTCATCGGCACCATTTACACCCATGGGATCCACTTTCAGTTGAGCGCTGGAGGTTGAGAGCCTTTTGCAGCCTGTGAGTGGTCAATTGGGTGTGTCCTTCCAGGCAGCCTCAGCGTCTGATCACCTAACACGCCTTTAGACCCAAACACTTAAAGACCTAAAGACCGGTGCCAACGATTCCATCGGCGTTACTGTTCGCTTTTACCAGACAAAAGGGACCACAGCCGCGCTCTAAAGCCGATGGCTCGACGGCTTTGTGATCCTTCCCAAGTCTACGCCGTCCGATAGTTTGATTCCGGCCAGAGGAAATCGCCGCAAAAGGCGACATCATGCGACTCAATGCACTTTACACACATCGCCAAACTCCTACTTCAGAATGCAAAGGACTTCACGTTTGAATTCTTATCATTTTACAAATCATTGTTACGGCCGTAGTATTGAATTAAATCCGGCAAAAGAAGACACCCGGAGACAATAACGGAGACAAAAGAAGATGAAAAAAAAGAAAATGATATTTGTATGATGGGATCTGGTGATAAAAGAAACAAGAGAAAAAGTTACACGTGCAGACGATACGACGATTGGGGGGGGGGGGGGGTTCCCTTGGAAAGGCTCCCTACCGCTATCGTCTCTATCCGGGTTTCTGTCTCGAGTCGTGCGACATATCCTTACAGTCGCATTCACTTCCTCGTAATTCGCTTCCCCACTTCCCAAATTTCCCTCGCTTGTTATTCCTTCCCAAAGCAAACCTGAAAATTCCTTCGAAACCCTCTTTCGAATCGTCACCTCGCCTCCCACTATGGCGTTGCGGTCTGCGGTGGCGGCGGGGGCGCCTTGTTATCTTCGCTGTCCGGGCCCAGACCAGGCGGCATGGGATCGTCGAGAGGACCGGGTGTCTTGGGCACGAGCATGGGCCCAATCGGCACGGGGATGCGGTCGGTCAGCTTCTGGCCCGAGATGACTTTCAGGACTTCGTCCTTGTCGAGCGTCTCGTACTCCAGAAGTGCCTTGGCGAGCAGGTCAAGTTCTTTGCGTTTGGACACAAGAAGCTTGCGCGAGCGGTCGTAGGCCTCGAACAATGTCTTCTGGACCTCGGCTTCAATGACGGACTTGGTCTCGGAGCTCAACTGGTTGTAGCGGCTCCAGAACTGGACGGGGCCGACCTTCTCGGACATGCCGAGCTGCGTGACCATGCGGTACGCAATCGATGTAGCGTGTTCGAGGTCCTATACTGTCAGTGCACTAATCAAAATATTGTGTAGAAAGGGGCTGGGAACTCACACTCGATGCACCACCCGTCACCATCTCGTTACCGTAGACAATCTCCTCGGCGAGCTTGCCGCCCAGAGAGACGTCAATCATGGCCAAAAAGTCCTTGACGCTGTACGAGTACTTGTCCATCTCCGGCAGCATGGACGTGTGGCCCAACGAACTACCACGGGGCAGTACCGTCACCTTGTACAGCTTGTTTGGCGCCGACGGGCTAAAGTAGCTCACCAGCGCGTGGCCGGCCTCGTGGTACGCCGTCAGCTCCTTCTCCTTGGGGCTAATCACCATGCTCTTGCGCTCGGCGCCCATGATCACCTTGTCCTTGGCCCAGTCGAAATCGTTCTTGCTGACAAACGCCGACTTGGCCTTGCTGGCGTGGATCGCGGCTTGGTTCACAATGCTCTCAAGCTCGGCACCCGACAGACCAGACGTCTGCAGGGCAATCGAGTTGAGGTCGACATCCTTGGAGGCCTTGACTTTGGTGGCGTGGTGCTTGAGGATGGCCAGGCGGCCGCGGACATCGGGCAGGTCAACATTGACAAGACGGTCGAAACGGCCAGGGCGCGTCAGGGCCTTGTCGAGCAGCTCGGGGAAGTTGGTCGCAGCCAGGATGATGACACCGCTGTTCTGCTCGAAGCCGTCGAGTTCCGTCAGGAGCTGGTTCAGCGTCTGCTTCACATACGCCGCATCGCGGGAGTTGCGGCGACTTCCAATAGCGTCGAGCTCGTCAATGAACACAATGGCAGGCGACTTGGAGCGAGCGCTCGTAAACAGCTCGCGGACACGCTTTGCACCAACACCAACGTAGACCTCGTCAAACTCGGAACCAGACATGTAGAAGAAGGGGACACCAGCCTCACCGGCGACAGCACGTGCCAGCAGGGTCTTGCCGGTACCGGGAGGACCGACCAGCAGGATACCCTTGGGCAGCTTGCCGCCGAGCGTCGAGAAACCAGCGGGGTTCTTGAGGAAATCAACGAGCTCCTGCAGCTCCTCCTTGGCCTCGTCGCAGCCGTGGACATCGGTGAAGCGGGTCTTTTGGCTCTCGGCCTTGACCTCGTTGTCAGACCGACCAGTTGGACGTTTGAACGTGTTCAGCCCCTCGATCAACATCGTTATCACGACCAAGCTAAAGTAGGTGAACAGACAGAACCAGAGGATGAACTTGATCCACCGGAAGAGCACATCGCCAATCGGCTGGTCGACCACAACGTGGATCGGCGCATCCTTGGCACCCGTGCCCTGGGCGCCCTTGCCCACAGCAATCGACGCGCCGCGGTGCTGGGCGGCAATAGCTTGCCCAACAGCCTGCAGCTGGGTGGCGTTGAGGTGGGAGTTGTTGGCAGCGAGACCGGAGCCGCTCATGCCGCCCACGACAGCCGAGCCATCGGCCACCGAGGAAGGTACAGCGCCGGGCGTCGAGCTAATCATGCCCAGGGCGCGGTGGTAGGCCTCGGTGGTGGCCTCGTTCGAAGCAAAACGGCCCGAGTTATAACGCTCAATAACAATCATGGGCATGTTCGCCTTGAGGAGAACCTGGTAGAAAGCGTTCTGGGCGGCGGCGCTGCTGGGGTTGCGGTTGGCGGCGGACTCACGGTTCTCGAGGAGGTTGCGGGAGATGCCGCCGGACAGGATGATACTCCGGCGCTGCTGCTGTTGTGTGGTGCGAGCCATCATGTGCTGGGCGGCCTGAGTGAACAGCATCGATGTCCGGCTTGAGGCAAAGGGGGATCCGGTCGAAGCGCGCAGAGAAGAAGTTGTCAGACCAGAGGCACCGCTGTAGAAGCGCATCTGCTGGCCAGCGGCGGCGGCGGCAATGTTCGAACGGAAGAGGTTGTTCAGTGCCGAGGTCGCTATTGTCCTTGTCTGTAGTCTGGATGCGCCGGACATGGCCACGCCATTGAAGGCGACGCGCATGAACGGGCTGGCACCCATGACGGATGTGTGTGTCATGGTTGCGGTAAAGGACCGCGCGTCGGTCGATCGGTCGATTCGGCCAAACTCGGCAGACGGGCAATGTCGATGTCGTCAATCACGGGGGTATCGACGGTCGGAAGTAGGTCGGAGGCTGCGGATGCGACGTTCTGCGGCGTTGGTCAGAATAAATGAAAGAGGAAGAAGAAGTGAATGCACGCCTCGTGTTGGCCTCGTGCTGCAATTGGATGGCTGCTGCTTACCGGTAGACCGGCGGCGTGAGACACCCTGCCTGATGCAAGTGAACGTGCGATCGTCGGCGCAAAGGGATGGCTGACTGTTTAAGAAGGGAGGAGAGAAAAAAGAAAGAAAGTTGTGACGACAAATTAGGCGACGCAGATGCAAGAAACCAGACCACACAAAAAGTACAAATGAAAATACAAGATGAGAATAGAACCTAAAGCAAAAAAATAAAAGACGATGTGTAAAAGAGTGGGAGGGGGGATAAAAGGACGTCGTGTGTCGTCCTGGGGGTGGTTGTTGACGGCCGGGGACGAGGACGGAGAGGAAGAGGAAAAGAGTGAAGCCGAAGAAGCCAGACGAAAGAGACAGCAAAGGGACCACAGGAAGCTGAAAAACCAAAGGCCGGGGGCGTAGGTGTGCTCCACAGACGCGATTTCGGATCCCTGCCTGTTCCGTAATAATCGTGAATGGGCCTACTTGAGTGGCGTGTGCGGCCTATGGATGGCCTAATTCGCAGTTGCCGGCCACTGAAGCAGCCTGTGATGTCTGTAAATACAGTGACAGAGAGGGTGATGTGTTATGGAAGGTTGCCCGGCATTGGAACGGAAGCCATTAGAAGGCAGAATTAGGAGGCAGAATGTGCATTTCCTTTGTTAAGGAAAGACCGTTCGTGAACGTGCCAAAAAGTCGACCGACATGTGGTGGCGGATCGAACGAAGGCGGAAAGCAGGAAAGAGCGAGGCCAGGCACTGGCGAGTGACCTGAAAATGTTGGGGACAGGCGGAAGGCACGATGCCTGGCCCTGACTGTGACGGGGCGCCAGCCAATCCGCGTCGCCCAAAACGGACGACCGTTAGCGCAAGCTAGCTTGGCCTTGTGCTTTCTCGTTGGCCCGATTCTGCGACCTTCCACATGAGTTGCACGAGACAGATCATGTGATTTGACTTTGAAGAGGATCACGTGCATTGTACGGAAACATCGCGCTCATGGTGCATGTGGAAGAAGTCTGGAACAAATCATCGTACCGGCAGTGTGGGTAAGGTGTGAACAAGGAAATTACACCTACGACTTATTAAATGTAAGATTCCTAATAATGACGCTGGGCTATCGTGGCCGGCGTTTGTTTTCTCGTCCTCGTCCCTCCCAGCGGAGTTATTTCGAGCAATGCTCACGCGCGTCCTGAAATGGGAAAGAATGAACGACAGCTGGCAGGAGCGGACACGGAGAAATACTTTAATTAAGGGAAGTGGCACCTGGTCGCGTGGTCCTGGCCAATTGTCATGCACAAATGGACCGCTCCTTCTGTTTCCAAGCAAGAATCGCCCCTGACCGCCTGCAAAAGAAGTGACCTCTGCACTCCGAGACGCCCCCGCGCCTGCCGAGAAAGCGCTAGGAAGGCACACCCGTTACGCCCATTTGTGCCACAGACCCAGCGCCAAACAGCCTCTGATGGCCACCGCATAGCAATGTTTACACATGGCTCCTTCCGCACAAGGGCATCTGCGCAACGTCTCGTCGCATTGTTTCAGCGGAGAGAGACAATAAAAACTCGTGTCTGCGCCGCATCGTTGCCATTGATTTTTTAGGAGGCTGACCTTGATATTTCATTTTTCTCCCGACGAAAACCCTGTGCGGCTTACGGTTGACGACCTATTTAATTTCACTCCCTCCCTCTGTTTCCTAGACTCTCGGTGCGCGTCTTGCTGGAGTCCGTATTTTCTTCTTGGATTTTTGGATCGGCCGACTTGAGATCGGACGAAGAGGCAACCTTCTTTCAACCTCATACGCCGCCTCTGTGCCCTGTACGACAGCTACTGTAGCTACCCGTCACTCACTGACCGCTCGTCGACAACTCATTTGCGCAAACCACCGCCCAGCATGGCTCTTATCGAGAGCTGGATGCCCCCAACGCGGGAAAACTACGACTTCATCTTGAAACTCTGGACGTTCTACCCGATTGTGAGTGGCCACCGTGACATTTTCTTCAACTCCAGCCTTTTGGCTTTTCACTCTTTAACTCCTTTAGTTCGCCTCGCTGCAATGGGTTGTTAGCTGGTACGGCATGGGCAAGACGTCCGTCAACAGCCGCTTCAACGTCCCCGGGCGCATCGCCTGGATGACCATGGAGTGCCCCGGCTTTCTGACGCTCATGTACATTATGAGCACGCTCACCAAGCAGCAGGGCATCACCGACCTTCCGTGGCAGAACAAGGTGCTTGCCGGTCTGTTTGTTATCCACTACAGCTACCGCGCCGTCATGTACCCGTTGATGGCCCCCTCCATGTCGCCCATCCACCTCTTTGTCTGGGGTGCGGGCCTCACTTTCCAGCTCTTCAATGCCACCTGCATCGCCTCCTGGCTCGCCGCCTACGGTCCCACCACGGCCGCCGAGTGGAACGCCCAGCTGTCGCCGTGGTACACTTTGCAGTTTGTCGTCGGCATTGCCGTCTTTTACTTGGGCCTGGCCGCCAACTACTACCATGACGACGAACTGCGCGAGATCCGGCGGCGCGAGGAGCAGCGGCGTGCGCGCAAAGCCCTCGAGGACGGCACCCCTCTCGAAAAGGTCGACAAGCACTACCAGATCCCCGAGGCCGGGCTGTTCAAGTACATGCTATACCCACACTACTTTGTGGAGTGGGTCGAATGGACGGGCTTCTACATGGCGGCTGGCTGGAGCTGTCACCCTGCTCGCATGTTTGTCGTCAACGAGGTGTTTGCCATGTTCCCGCGGGCCGTCAAGGGCAAGCAGTGGTATGTGGAGCGGTTTGGTGCCGACCAGGTGGGCCGGCGCTATGCCGTGATCCCGGGTGTGGTGTAGGTGTGGGTGTCTGGCGTAAGACTGCCTTGTGAGACTGCCGCCAGGTAGTTGCGGTGTTCATTTTGTAGTGCTTTTGTTGCGTTGCGCGCAGATTCAAATAGTTAGGGCGACAGAAGTGGACGATGGTAGAAGCGTGTACGGCTTATGCGCTCCAAGTAATGCTTAATTGTTGGTGTCATTATGTACAGAAAGGGCGTTCCCGGCGTTTTTCAAGATGGGCCAGAAAAGACGAAACCAAGAAGAAAAAAACATAAACTCCAAGATGTAAATACAAATGCTTAATCCTTGTCCTACTATGCACTTGCTACATCGCCTATGCCAGCTTGCCAGGAACGAAGGGGTGGCCAGCGCTCAGACCGCCATCGACAGCCCACGCCTGGCCGTTGACGTAGCTCGCATCGTCACTGCCCAGGAACAGCACAGCACGTGCAATCTCATCGGCATGGCCGGCGCGCCGCAGCGGATTCAGCTGGCCAATCTTGCCCTGTGTACCGCGGGCCCGTGCCGCCTCAAAGACAGTCGACGTCATACCCGTCTCAATCAGACCGGGGCACACAGCGTTGACGCGAACGCCCGTGCCGACCAGCTGGAACGACAGTGTCTGAGCCAGCGAGATGACGGCCGCCTTGGAGGCCGAGTAGGGGGTGGAGCCGGCGTTGGACCGCAGGCCAGCCACAGAGGCCGTCATGATAATGCTGCCACCGGCCACAGGCTTGGCAGTCGACGTCTTCTGCATAGCGGGTGCAGCGTACTTTGCAGCCAGGAAGGGACCAAGGGCGTTAACACGCATGGTCTGCATGAAGCCCTCGACATCGACGTTGCTAAAGACGGTCTGGGGGCCCAAGATGCCAGCATTTGCAAAGAAGACATCGAGACGGGCATAGCGCTCGAGGGCGTCCTTGATGACATCGCGGACAGAAGCCTCGTCGGCAGCGTCAAACTTGCGGACGTGGATGTCGACAGAAGGGAAACGACGGTCGAGATCCTGCTTGTGGGCGGCCAGGTGCTCGTCGGCAAAGTCGCAAAGGTAGATGGCACGGGCGCCGTTCTGGGCGAACTGGTGCGCCGCAGCGCGGCCAATACCGAGAAGGGAGTTTGCGCCTGGAGAGTAGAGGTTAGTAAGGACATGAAGGAAGAAAAGAGCTGCCATATATACATCCTCATATCTAAATGAAGCAATCCAGACGTACCGGTGATGATGACGACTTTGCCGTTGGCACGCGGCGCCGTCGAGTCGGGCGCGACCATGTGGATGGCCGGGTAGTCCTTGGGAGCCATTGTGAGGTTTCGTGAGGGTAGTGAGCGTGAGAAAAAAAGAGTCAAAGGAAAGAAAGAAAGTCGACAGCACTCTAGTTAAATGAATATCGCAACTCGCAACTCGGTGAGACGTCCCCAGCTTTTTGTTCCCATTTTTGGAGAGCGCCAGCTTCCCCCAGCTCTTGCCTACTGCGGAGAGCCGAGGCTTGCTTGCATCGCCCCTTGTTCCCTTTGCCAGAACTGCGCGCGCGTCGGTCGGTCTTTCCCCTCCCTCGGGCTATACGCTGTATAACTTGCTTTCTGGGCATGCACTCTGGGGCGCGCCTTTCCCCACACTGATGGCCCACTGACTTGGCGCTGCCGCTTTGCGCTGTGACGCTAGCTCGAATGGTAAAAAGTTTTGACCTCAACAAGAAGAGCAACAGTTGGAAAAACGGTCGATATCGAGCGATAACGAAACGCCTATTCATCGCGTCAGAAACATAGGAATTGGGTGCTAGCGAGCTGTGGGTTTAGTCTCCAGCCAAGCAAAATCTCAGCCCAATTGGTCGTCACCAACGACGGCATCTTGAGCGACATCTTGAATGAAGAAAATATCGCGAAAAAAAACCAGCAACCCATTTACACTCACAATACATCCTTGATATGAACAGCATCTTATAGCATGGAAGGGACGCAGACCGATCAGCACCCAAGAGGGGACGACATCGACGACATGGAGGTTGATATGGATGCCACACCTACGCAAGAGAATCTGACACCAACACGGCAACACAACGGGCGTGCTCACGCGAAGGATGGCCGTCCCAAGAAGCCAAAGTTGGAGAGCAAACTGGCGGCCGTGGTGCGATGCTGGCTGACGAGTGTGCTGCCAACACTGCCCGGACTACCGTTATCAGCAGGCTCATCGTTGCTTGAGTGGTCGATTGAGACGCTCGTATCTCAGGCACCCAAACGCTGGGTCATCTATGAGCCCATGGTGCTTTTGCCGACTGGTAGCTTCAGCTTTAGTGCCGGCTTGCCGGCTTCGACACCGCCCGTGGCCTCACTGACATCGCCAGCACCACCATTGTGGCAGAACGTTCTCTCGGCTGTATCACACGAACAACAAGACCAGCTGTGGCGGGATATCTTGCTGGCACTCTCGCCATCAGCACGAGGATCAGGAAAGGGCGACATAAACAATGCTCAACTGACACATCTGGCCGTCAACGAGGGTATCCCGCTGCACCAAGAAGGCAAGGAAGATGCCGAGAACATCCTGCGTTCACCAACCGGCCTGCGGCCATTGTACGGTGACTTTGGTCCTGCAACGACAGAAAGTGGCGGCGCACCTACCACTGTCGATTTTCAGCGCGCCTTCTGGGTCAGCACCAAACAGAACGGACTTTACCAGACATGGGCGCCACGGTGGTCCATGTTTAGTCGGGGCAACATCAAGGAGAAGGCACGGCTTCTGGACTGGAAGCATGGCGATGCCAACGACCGCTGGGCCGTTGACCTCTATGCGGGTATTGGCTACTTTGTCTTCTCGTATGCCCAACGCGGCCTCCGCGTGATCGGCTGGGAGCTCAATCCGTGGAGTGCTGAAGCTTTGCGGCGAGGCGCGGCACGGAACGGTTGGTCCGTACGGGTCGTGAGGCGAGCGACAGACCTTGCACGGCCTACGTCGGATGCAGTCTTTTCTAATACCCGTGTTGACGACGACACCGACGAAGCAGGAGACACAGAAGACACAGACAACGATGGCGTTGATGACGACAACGAATCGCCAGAGATTGTCATCTTTGTTGAGGACAACCAACATGCAGCACGACGACTTGCTGAGCTGCGGGCAGCAGCGGCCGAGTCTTCTTCGTCACCACCAAGCCAAAAACTCGGCGAGGTCGTCCACGTCAACTGCGGCCTGCTGCCGATGAGCCGCGACACGTGGCGGACGGCCCTCGATGCCGTTGTGGGTGGCCCATCAACGTCAGGCAGCAGCAACAGTACTGAAAGAACCGGCTGGCTACATCTCCATGAAAATGTCGGTGTAGAGGAGTTGACCAGCCGGCAGGAAGAGATCCAGGCGATGATGACTACGTGGGCAGGCGAAATGCCGGGTACGTGCAAGGCTATCGTCGAGCACATTGAGCAGGTCAAGACGTTTGCACCGGGTGTCTGGCACTGCGTGTTTGACGTGCGGATCACATTGTTATCAGAATCATAGTCCTATTTGACTCCAATGCGACCCTCTCCACACCATCATTCACCTTCTAGAAGACTTCTTCTTGACCGCTGTTTTCACACACTTCACACACACGAAACATCACCAACAATAATCTACCACACCAAAAACACGACCATCCAGCAAAACTAGAAGCACGCGGCCGGGAAAGTGTGGTATGACTAGAGACACGGGTTTGAGAGTTGGTGGAGGGGAGCATTGCGTGGGTATCTGGATCCTCGCTCGCTCCATCTCCTGTTGTTCCATTTATCCTTCTCTCTGGACCACATAACGTGGCTAGAAGGATTCGAACGAATTATAACGAATACGGGACAAGAGTAACATGAAAACAAGCTGACAGGAGGACAGAAGAAAAGGGGCAAGACTGGTTCCTGGCAACGTGGACTGCGGCTGGAATTGTCTGTTTGCCCTTGCCCTTGCATGCTATCCCACCAACCAATCGCCACGATGATCGTCTCTACGCAATCATTGCTTGTGTAACACGCTCAGGGCTCTGGCTGAACCCACTCGGGTGTCAACCAATCGTTGCAATGAAAGGTGCCCAGATCCAGAGACAAGGTCGTCCACTTTCGACGATTACTGGTGGCCACTCGCAATGGTTCGTCGCCCACCATCGTGTATTTTACCATCGGTGAAAATCAAAAGAAAGTCGAGAAAGAAGAGAAAAGGGTAGAACAGAAGAAAAAGGATAAGATTTGGAACGGAAAAGAAAAGAAAAGAAAAGAAGGAGACCCAACAACAGTCGAAGGATTTCGGTACCACCAACACTCGAACTCCGCTCAGCTTCCTTCTCGTTGCTCTTCCTGCTTCTCTCACCTCGTCTTTGCCCGGCATTGCATTACACCACAACTCGATGTGCATCCTCTTTCATGGATACCTGCATCAGGATACTGAGAAGAGAAGACCAGGTCCCCGGGCAAGACGAATACTTGTTCTTATTCAGATAGACTCACTAGAAAAGTAGAATAACAGGCCGACCAAAAGGGCCCGACCAGCGGCAGCCAGACGCAAAAAAGGCTCACTACATATATACACATACTTTGTACACATCCTGTCACCTGCAATTGTCATCGATTTCTAACACCAAGACAAATTCTGTCCCAAGTCCTGGAAACCTGTGCTGCCAGTTCCTTGCCCCAGGCATCCGAACAGAGACATGCCCGAATACTTCAAAAAGACTACACCGCAGCATCTGTCACAGTCGGAGAGACAGAACAAGCACAGCACACAAAAAGCTGTTCGTTTGTATTCGTATCTTGTTTCCGACAGCGAGATCCTACTCCCATGTTCGTCTTTGTTTGTCAGGGGTTTTGTCTGTCTAGAATGTCTTGCAGTTTATCGGGATTGCTTGTCAAATTAGTATGAGATAGAGAGGAGAAAACAAAAGGGGCTCTCTGTCCTTCTGTGGCAGTTCGCCTGTCCACGCAATCCATTGGAGGTTGAGCGATCAGCCCCAAATTACGCAACATTAGTTTACTTTTCTATTTCACCTCTTCTACGACGTACTTTATTACCCATTGTCGTCCCACAGCACGCCGAAAATAGTTTGCCTTGCACAGCATGCTCTTTTGTAGAAATTGGGACTGGTATGACAACAGAAGACGGGCGCTGGTCGACACAGATGAAAATACGGAGACGAGAGATAAATGCAAAAGGGGGTAAGAATGCGAAAATAAAATAAAACGAACGACAGGCTGACAATGGAACGGCTCGTACCTTGCATCGATGGTCTGCAGATGTAGCGTTTTCCCCTACCCCTTTTTCGACTATACCCGACCGACTTTCTTTACGAAAGGAAGAAGAGAAGAGGAAGAAGAAAACTCCAAAACCGATCAAGAAGAAACAGGGAAAGAAGTTTGAGCCTATTTTGTTTTGGCTGCGTCATCATACTGCCTCGCTGACCTTCTTCCCTTTTGTATCCACCAACACACTGTCGAGGCAAGGTTGAAAGTAGGAAAATACAAACGGCAGCGTGCATTCATGCCCTCGTCTGTCCTCGTTTGCCCCCCACCGAGACTTTGCAACTTTTTCAACATAATTTCTGTTCTCCTCATGACCTCGTCAGACGGAAATGCACAGAGCCGCGTTACACAAGCTTGTTGCCTCCCATCAACTATTGACCATTCCTTTGTCAATTTTACATGTACACAACGCTCGGATTCTTCAGTTTCCTTTCCCCTCCAATTTGTTTACCTCTTGACTTTACTTTTGCGTCACTGTTTGAATATTCTGTTCGTTCACCCCGAACCTTCCGTAAATTTTGTGCCATCTGCAGACAAGAGTAGCAGAACTTTTCAGTGTTAATAATCCATCATTGTGTCCACACTATCGTGCTCGTACTGATTTCCAAATGCATATCGTGATCTCATGTTTGAGCGGCACTTCAGTTGAATGATCTGAAGCCTCACCACCCGGTCTTTTATATATTATTCTCACCTTGATTTTACCTACTGCTCGCACTGCCTTATGGACCAATTCCAAGAAAGTCTCGCTCCACCCTGTCTGTCTCACGCTGTGCCTTCTCCTGTCGTCCCGGACGTCAGTGTCTGCCTGCCTGTCTGTCTTTGTATCTTCCCCTGCTAGACCGCTGGCTGAGACGAGACAAGACCCGGGGCCCAGAGTCACAAAATAGTCACTACTGAGGGCATGGCCCGTTACACAGGACAAGAGTGCCCCCATTCTTTCTCCCTTTTCTCCCTTTTCCATGTTTTCTCCCGTCCGTTGCCCGTGTTGGCCCTCGCTTAAGGAGTGGCCTCCTCGCTCCACACTGCCTCTTTTGGACAGGCACCGCCTCTCTGCCTCTAATGTCTTTGATTTCCGATTGTCTTGATGCTGTAATGTGTTGATGTCTCTGTCTTTGTTTTCTTTCCATCTCCCTGCCACCTTGGTCACCCGGGATGATGCTTGTCTGTTGTTTCTCGTAGTTATATTGCCCCGTCGCCTGGTATTTTTGCTGCCTGTATTTCTTGTCGGGGTCCCCTGTTTGATATTGTTCTTTTTGTCGTTCTATCGTTTTCTTCTCGGCCCAGTCGATTTCCATCATATCGATCTCTCACCGTCTGCCTACTCGCCCCGTCAGGCTGTCAAACCTTCTCCTGCCTTCCTTTGTCTGCCTGCTTGGTTGTCGCCTGTACCCAGTCTCGGGCCAGCCCATGCGTCCCGTCGTGTGCATCCCTGTCCTGACTTTCGTGTTGACTTGTGTCCTTCGTGTTTTTCTCGTTTTCGCGTTTCCCGTACTGTTCGGCGGCGATGCCATCCTTACCATCCACGGTCTTTCCGTTTTCCCCGTCCCTCACCTTCTCTCAGCCCTTTGATCTTGTTACATGTGGACCAAAACATATCCGCCTCTTCGCTTGGTCTGGTTGTCTCCCGTCTTGTGTCTTTCATCATCTCGCCTTTCCTCTCTTCTTTCTCTCTCGCTACTCGAACAATCTATTCGTGATCAACACATTCTTTTTTACCCCGTTCCCTACTTCTCTGTCTCTCTTCTCTATCGACATCGCCACATGACAATCGACAATAGATTGTGATTATTGATTGAGTCTCCCCACGTCTCCATCGACTCCATCCAACTTCCTTACCTCTCTCGCCTCCCCCAGTCACTTCCCCTTGTCTTCTTTCTCGTTTCTTCCTCCTCTTCTCCCCTTTCCCCTTCTGATCCATCACAACGCCCCCTAGCACCCCCTTAACGGCCGAGAAAGTATCAACAATGGGTCCTCCCGAGACACCAGCCCAATGTCTTTGTCCCCTGGATCGAAGTGATAGCAACAGTAGAGGCAACAAGAAAATCAAAGATCGCAATTTTCTTGATGCCCATCTCGATAGCATCGACGATAGCAACTCCCTGATCGATTGTACTTCTCACAACAACAACAATAACAATAACAACATCAGACGATCACCGTCCCCGATCTCGCCATTCTCTCCAGCCGCGCCGCCTCAGCACCCGGTCCTCCGCCGGTCCGTGTCGACAACCTTTTACGACGGCGGCGACGCGCAACAGTGCATTGACGCGTGCCGTCAAGGGTTCTTTGATTCTCTCTCGCCGTTATCGGCGTCATCACCCTCTCTCTCTAACGCCTGTTCACAACTGTCTTCTACAACAGCACAACAGGAGCTCTGGCAGCTTTACTGGTGTGATTCGGCCTTTTGCGGCGTCTGGATCGACGCCGGCGGTAGCACCGGACAGGACCGTAAGTCCTCATGAATGAAAGAAACCAATGCATTCATTTACTGACATACCTAGCCAACGTTGACTTGATCATCAATCAGTGTCAAAAGTCAGTATACATCACCTTCTCTTGCCCTCTTTTAACATGACCACCGCTAACCTTTCAGTATCGGCTACCCTTCCATCTACGACCCCGGCCCGCCACCCGCTAGCTACTACTGCAGCAGCTTGCTCACAGCTGGGCCGTCGGCCAATCCGTGTTTAAATCGAGCCGCTGTTGCAACGGAGACCAAAACGGAAACAGCAACACCGACCATGACCACTACACTTGCCACAGAACACCGCACCCAGCGCCTGACAACGGCCTCTAGAGCACCCATAACGGCCACTTCTCTCTCCTTGGGAAACATTGCTTCTGCACCAGCAGCCACAGGATCTCGTGGTGCAAGCAGTAGTAGCGACAACGACAGCAGCTCTGCATCGCCTTCCAGTCTACCCAGTGGACCATCTGCTGGTGTCAAGGGCGCCATTGTCGTCTGTGTTGTCGTTCTGGTTCTTTTGGTAGTCGGTGTCATATTTTACTTTCTACGCCGGCGACGCAACAATATGCTTGGCCAACAGTCGTATCAGCATCGCGGAGGGGGAAGTGGGGGCGGCGGCATCGGCATCGGCGGCGGGTCGTCCCGTCGGCCCTCACATGCCAATAACGGGAGCAGTGCAACGAACGGCAGCATCGGACTCGCTACACGTCTTCGACAGCAGGGCCAAATGCTATTCTACCCGGGTCACGGTCGCGGTGCCAACCGCGGAGAGGTCCCTACACCACTCATCTCGCCGGCCAACTCGTGTAATTCTGTCCGTGGTGTGTCGGCGGCGGCAACACAAATATCGCCGAGACGGGCAGGTGCGGGCTTCTTTGCGGTATTCCGAAAATCGCAAAAGTCATCTCCTTCCGATTTACGGACACCGCCACGCACAGTCGAGCGTGCTCCTCGAAGTATACTGCCATCATTCTTCTCTCGGCGACAGCGTGAGCGCAGCATCTCGCCGCCATTGACGTCACTTTCACCACCACCTAGCCCGACGCAGATGAGTGCCCGCGGTCGACCAGATGCTGAAGCTGAAGACGATGGTCGTCCCGGCCACAACCGTAACCGCGCGTCGGCAGCCAACAGTGGCAGCAGCTACTATGGCTACTACGGCTACAATGGCAATTTTGTGCCGTACTACTTCCCGAGCTCACCCATCTGCGCGCCGACAACGAATAAACTGGAGCCTCGTCGCGAGCGGACGCCGACAATACGGCCCCCCAAACAAACACAGCAACAGAAACAAGAGCAGCAAAAGAAGCAAGACCAGAAGCACGGCTTCTACAACTTCCAGAGAGCGACAGATGGAGGCGAGATAACACAAACGATGGAACGGCAGTCGGATCGCGCACCTGTCCCTCCTCTACCTCCGCTGCCTCACTCAATTTTCTCGACTAACATGTCTGATGGCTTTGGCACTGGCACTTCCCGTGGTCTGCGGTCCAGCTACGGTAGCTACTCGACTGCTTCCTCTACCATAATACCAGCGACCAATCTCTACGGCAATGCGGTGACCACTAATACGGTCGAGCCGATGCTGCCGCTGGCGAGCATTTCTGCAGCAGGCTCATCTACAGCAGCAACTATCACGCCCTCCAATCCCGGAGTTACAGTCAGCCCAGTACGTCCAAAACGGCCGCACGAAGGGCCACTTGAGATACCAGATCTTGTGATGCCAGATCCGCCGCCACCACCGTTGTTCAGCCCGCACAATGTTGGAGGCCGTAGTTTCAGTATGCCTGCAACGGCATTCTCCGTCTCATCATCTGGCCGGAGAGCACCACCGCGTGCACCACCAAAGGACGGGTCCATTCTACAACGAGGACCGCCTCCGACACGCTCTCTTCCGCCACAACCGCCCGAGAAGCAAGACGATATGGACAGTATCGAGTCTCTAGAGCTGCCACCACTTCTCTTGAGAGATGACGACGATGAGGAGGGTGATACGTTGAGCTCCTGGATTTCTCCGCGGCGGAGCCCAAGTCATTCTCGTCACAGCCACGTTGGCGCCGGCAGCAAGCCAGGTGCGGCAACAGCCTCATTCTCGTCCATGGCTAGCAGTGCCAGTATTCTTAGTAGCAGTACGGCAGAGACATCTACCACGGCCACCACGGTGACAAGCATTCCACTGACGTTATCCATGTCCTTGCCGGCATCATCATCACCTCCTCCGCGTCAGTTGTTCTCGTACGGATCCCCGTCAACGGCTTCATCCAGCTTGACTATACGACCGGCAGGATCACAGAACAAACGAAGTGCGTCCTCAGCCGACAACGATAGTCTGTTTCCATCACGGGCAATACTCGACAGCGAGGACATCTAGCTTTCCGTGCCCGCTATTTCCTTTGTTTCATCCCATAATGTCCCGACTGCACACTTCCCTTCCCTTTTCATTTGTCTTGACACGTCACAGTTTCTGGTATTTGATTTCTGGTTCTGACTTGTTTCTTTTCATGTTACTACCCCCTACTGTTACTCACGCTTTCCCTTTGTTTCCTATCTTCTGTCTTCTGCTTTTGGCTATATAAAATACTTACACGGATAGGATGGACTTTTGGTTATTTAAAGCTGTTATTATGGCGGAGGTTTCACTGCATTCTACTATTTTCTCTTGTACTTCCCATGTCTCGCGTTTTACTTGTCATCTGCAATACATTTAATAAAGCAACAAACATGCGATATCCTCAGAAGGCGGCCATTCGTGTTTACGTCTTGGAGTTGTGCTCTACTACGTGAATGGCCAGTGATATCGCCCACCTTCCTGTGCCATTAATCAAGAACATTATGCCTGCAAACGGATTTCCCGGGACCATTCGCTGTGTGTAGCTCTCCCGTAATCACATCCCGGTACAACCCTGCGGCAATACTATTTACAAATTCATGCCTTGCATCGTTTCCCATTCCCAACCGTTTGTTGTGTTATCACATCCCTCGTTAAGAAAGGGATGCGCTCTCTTAACCCGTGCATCATATTTCGTACAGTTAAAGACATCGAACGAATAGCAGCACATACGAGCGGTATCCGAAAAAGTCTCCAGTACGACATCCAAGGCAAGGAGTTGCGGCACGGCAGAGACAACACACAAAAATGCAAGGGCGCTTCGCGAGACACATGGGCGACAAATGAGGGCGCAGATGGGCCTCGATTATGGCCGTCGCTTACACAAAACACGACACACCCTATAAGACAAAAACAATGACAGCGGCAAGGAGAATGAGAGACGCAGAGTCAGTTGAGGAGAAGAATTAATGTATAAAGAACGTCTGTCAGCCCCTTTCGAATCTCCTGCTTTTCGTGTGCAAATCTTTCGTGAAAAAGAAAACTGCTGATGCCACTGCAAAAAGAACTACCGACGATGCCGATAACACACACAATGCACGCACAACACGTGCAGACAGTTCTGTGTTAACCAACGCAGTATTACTTTTCGGCTCTTGCATTCACCGATCCAAAGACAGAGATGCCCCTTTTCGCATCTTCTGTATCAATGTTCACCATTGTTGAGTTCTTGTCAACTTTGATAATCAACATCCATCATTGTCTACTACAATAACATCCCACTGTCGTCACGGCATGGGCGTCGACAACACTGAAGAAGCCGTCACTGTGGCCAGCTCTCATCGTTGGGCAGCAATGGGCGAGCGTTGCCCAGATGACGACTACCTACATCGACAACATATTCTACAGTCACAACAGCAAGAGGCACAAAAGGTCCATTATCAGATTTATTTCTCATTTTAGCTATGGAGAAAAGCAACGATGAAAGTCAAAACACAGAATTAGATAAAGCGACAAAATATCCAAAAGGTAATAATGGTACACATCGAGAAGCGATCCCGATGACAAAAAGACAAAAACCGCCCTCAACCTCCTGGCCACAATATCCCGAAATGCCATCCTTCATAACCGACCGACCGACCGACCGCCAATTTATGATCTCTCTTTTGAGTTTTCTTTCTTTCTCTTTCCCAGGTTTCCCCGCGCCCGCCCAGGTCTGATCCCGTTACCATAACCCTTTTTTCCAAGTTCTTTCGAGCACAGAAGACATAGGAAAAAAATCGAACACACAAAAGAATCGAGCAGACAAGAAAAAGAAGGTAAGAAATAATGGCTGGCCGTCAATTTTTGTTTTCCAAAACGTCATAACAAAGAAATAAACTTCGGATAGCTCGTGTGGCGTTACATGACAGAAGAACAATAGGAAAAGAAAAGGTTGACCAAGAAAAAAAATACAGGAAAACAAAATGAACCCTCATCCCATCCAGCCACTCGAAAAGACAACCCACTCGACGCCGGTCTCCGTCCATCCTTCTCTCTCAGAATTATGCTCTCGGGAGGGGCCAATGCAAAAATACAAGATAACGAACAGAAAAAAAGGAAACAAATAATACAGGTGAAAAGAGAAACGAAACCCGAAAAAAAACAACAAAAACGCTTTGGCCATTCGTCATGGAGGCCGCCTGGCATTATTGCGATGCAATAGGGAGAGAAAACCGAGAGAAAATGGGACATTAAAAGCAACGCCGGCGAAACAAAACCAAGAAACACAGGGGGAAAAAAACGTGAGCAAAAACGCCGACTATCCGATCAGAGCGCAGCGAACAGGGAGAAAAGGAAGCGAAAGATGATGCAAAGGCGAACAAGAAACAATAATGATACACGAGGGTATGAAGCCTCTGGGGTATTTGTGATGGGGCGCAAAATCAAAAAACAGATGATGAAGGAAGAATATTAGGAAAATGACAAAAGGAAATTATGCGGTAAGGAGGTATGAAGGAGGATGTGAAAGATGGACGAAGATGCTGACAAGCAAACAGATTTACATCTGCTCGATGCGAGCACTCGGCATCTGGATACCCGACGTCTCGAACTCGATCTTGGCCTCGCCCCAGGGGTCGTACACGGTCGAGCCATACGGCGGAAGCTGTGCCATCTGCGGGACCGGCACCTCGACGGGCGACTGATACGGCACGCTGTTGTACCATTGCTCCTCGGCCGCATGCTGCTGAGGCTGCGAAGTGGGAGCGGCGTGGTGCTGCGGCTGCGGGACAGGTGCCTGCTGGTTAGGAGGTGCGGCGGCATAGTGCACCATGGGTGCGTGGTGCTCGATGGGCGAGGCGGAGTGCAGCGCATAGGTGGCAGCCTGGGTAGCCTGGTGCGTGTAGAAGCCGTCCTGGGTCGAGGGGCTGCGGCCGGAGGCAGAAAAGCTGCTGGGGCTGCTCTGGATCGATGCTGCCAGACCGGGCGTGGCCGAGTAGGGAATGTCCACGGCAATACGCTCGACCGATTGGCGCGGGATCTGGTGGTGGTAGGGAGCATGGGCGGACATGGGCGAGTTGGTGTTCATCGTGGCGACGCCCGGGTTGTTCTGGTCCGTCACATAGTACTGGTGCTGGGGCATGCTGGCGGCGCGGTGCAGGATGGGCATGCCAGGATGGTGCGGTGCCATGGACGTGACGACAACGGCACCAGCGGCGGCAGCGGCAGCGGCTGCTGCAGCAGGATCGTGGACCGGGTGGCCATACTCGGGCTGGCCGTTGGACATGCTGTGGCGGTGGTGCTGCTGGGGGGCGGCGGCATAGTGCTGCGGCATGCCGTAGTTGACGTTATGGCCAAAGTCGGCAAAGGACTGGGCGCGGTGCAGACCGTGAGCGTGGTGTGGCAGGCCGTTGACCATACCCTGAGGAGCCGTCGGCCAGTGCATGGCGCTGCTCTTGGGCGTGGACGGGGACTCGTCGCTGCCAGACTCGGACGTGCAGTCGTCAAGCTCCGACGAATGGATGCCACGCTGGTGAGAACGGCGCTGGTGCTTGACCATGGTGGTCTTGCGGCAGAAGCTCTTCAAGCAGCCATCGTGGGCGCACTTGTACGGACGCTTGCCGGTGTGGATTCGCCGATGGCGAGCCAGACTCGAAGACTATTGTAGGTGGTCAGCCGTTGATACTGTCGGTAAAGGACACAAGTGATCCAGTCAACGAGTTAGATACAATGACGACCTACATCTGAAAAACGCTTGTTGCAGCCAGAGTGCTGGCACATGTGCGGCTTCTCGCCAGTGTGAGTACGGATGTGCACAGTCAGGGCGCTGCGCTGGATGAAGCTCTTGCCACAGCCAGGCGTGTTGCACTGGTACGGCCGCTCATTCGTATGTATGCGGTAGTGCCGTTGCAAATCTGACTTGCGGTTGAAGCTCTGGAGGTGTGTTAGGGCATGTTCACGAGACGACTCTCTACGATCACGTTCTGTCGACTCACCTTGTTGCAAGACTGCCAGTCGCACCGAAACGGGCGCGGCGCAGGCTCGTGATCAACGAGCTCCATGAGTTCCATGTCTTTGGATGGGAAGGGGGTGAGTGTGCGTTGGTTGCTGGTTAGGTGAGAGTGCAGTCAAAGGTCGACGGTCACGGACAAAAGTGTCTGTGGCACGATGGCAGTGGGCGTTTGATGGTCCTTTATATAAACACAAGTGTGTGCGTATATAATGATGGTCGAGATTGCGTGACAATGGTGACAAGTGTGCAGAATACTGAGAAAACGGCGATTCGTGGGTCGTTCGACGACTGATGGTGGCAAGCAGAAACCGGGAAGAGCCAAGAAGAGAACGGGGGTGGTGCAGGATAGACGAAACACCGTTGTTCAAGATGGGCTGGGAGCGTGATCGACTATAATGCGACCAAGGAGAAACGCCTATGGTGAAGAAATCCAACAGGTTCCAGTGGTGTTCAATGACGGTAATTCCGGGTAGTGGGCGTTCTGAGATCGATGGACGTGTTCCGGAAATCAGTTTCGAGAGCCAGGCAAGCTGAGGTGGAAGACCGATTGGCGACTTGGGAGAAGGAAGGAAGGAAGAGAACAAGAGGATGAACAGAAGAACAGACAGGGTGGTGTTTGGAAGGCCAGCTGAAGGAGTGAAGAAGGAGAAGAAGAAGAAGATCAAGAAGAAACAAAGTGAGGAGGGAAGGACAATACAAGACGACAACGACACAAAGATATATGCGTTGATGTTCGTGTATCAAAACGTCTCTGATGAAGCAGCGACGACGGCGAGTCCGGGAGAAGTGAACTTGTGATGAAGAAGAAACAACAAAGTGGACAAAAAAAACACCAAGGTGAATAGACCAAAGGACGAGGGCGAGCTGATGTTCTTGTGTTGAATTGCAAAGAGGCAGTCAGACGATCTCCATGAGGTGGGGAGGGGCGAATTCAAGATCGATGAAGATGGGGGAGGAGGGAAGATGGTCTCTTTATGAATCCATGGAGACTGTGAAGAAGGAGAAGAGAGCAAGAAGAAGTAAAGGTAAGGTAGTGAGTGACTGAAGAGGAAAAGGTGAAAGACAAGAACAGACGAGCTCCCAGAGAGAGGTGTGTGAATAAAGAAGAATGACTTTCAAAAAAGACGGGAGCTGGACCAGGAGGAGCAAAAAAAATAGTGGAGGGACAGGGAACGAGGTTCGAAGTAAGGCCAAGAAAAAGGAAAGGAACAGTAAAAAAGAAAAGAAAAGCAAAAAGGTACCATGGGGGGAGGGGGGTGACCAAAAGAAAAGGACGAGATAAAAAGGAAAAGGCACTTACCCGAAAGGTTGCCAGGGGGGCGGGATGTCGTGGTGGAGGTGTTGCGCACAGATACACTGCCCTTTTCGGCCTATTCTTTTTTTTTCCCTTCTGTGTTTTTGTTTTATTCTTTTTTTTATTCCCCTGCCGCTATTGCAGCTAGGGTAGCAGATCGAAAGCCGTTAGGCGGTTGCAGCAGGCTGGCTTGGCCAGGGACACCTCGCCAGCAGCCGTTGTAAGTTTGAAGGGGTAAGCGTATCTAGTGGAGTCTTCGGAGAGGGACGAGGAGGGGGGTGGGTGATGGGTGGTGCGCTTGCAGAGTAGGCCGCAGTGCAGACCATGGACTGGGTGGGCGTGGGCGATGTTCGTCGCTGGAGAAGATGTGCCCTTCTTGGGTTTGGACCGTCGCGTTTCGAAGCCGCACTGCTTTCTCGGCCTTTTTTCCTTTCTTTTTCGTATGTCCTTTCGTCAATCTTCATTTATCTCGATTTTTGGCTTGCCCTTTCTTTTTCCTTTTACTTTTTTATCGTCGTTTTCAAAACGCTTCATCCGCCCATTGAAGAAATCGAGTGCTCGCTCTCGGTGCTCGTTCACTTTAGCTCGACTCCCCTTGTTTCTGCTTTTCTTGTCTGTCCCTTGATTTCTTGGGAGTCGGATCCTGGCATGAAGGTGGCAAAGTCCAGTACGAGAACTTTGCAGATTCTGGTTCTTGTTGATGTTCTGGACTGGCCGAATGAAAGGCTGCTGTTCGGTTGTCGGCTCTGACTGTGATTCAGTAACTCTACTACAAGGCTGTCCCTTTCCTTGAGGTCGTCGACAACGTTATCGCGGTTGTCAAAAGACACCCGAGGTCGATGGCCGTTGGACGATCTACTGTAGAGGGTGGAGGAAAACACAACGCGAGATCAGATGCAGGAACGAGAAACAAAAGGACAAACGACAATGACTGTCAGAAAAAACCAATATCGAGCAAAGGCCACACAAAAAAGAGATAAAAACAGAATGCAAAAGCGCAAACTAGGAGGCCACTGTGGGGATTCAGAGAGGGGCCGAGAAGCGACAATGCGAGGGGTGTGCGCAGAAAAGCAAATGAGAAAGGAGAGAGCTTGGTGTGTGTATCTGCGCGCTGCAGAAGTCTGTGTCCTGTGTGTGCGTATGTGTACGAGGTAAAAGTATGGATGATCTAGGATAAGACCGGTATCGTGAGAAAAGAGGATGGGGAGGTCGAAATTGTGTCCTGCGAGGTAAGACAAGCGGACATAAATCAGATATGGCCGCGCACGGAAGCAAACAGGAACGAGAGACAAAAAAACGAGAGACGAGAGACAAAGGCGTGGGGAGATGTGAGGGTGAAGGAGGGAGAACCCCAAAAAGTGATGACCGAGCTGATCTGGGAGATATGTTGTAATAATGTGCAGAGTTGCAAAATACATCGCAATGCGAGCGTCGTATGTTGGCAGCTGACAGTTGCCCGTTGAAGAAAAAGGGCGACGCGGCGTGGTGGCAGTTGGAGATGTTTCCCTGCCAGTTAAGCGTTGCGAAGTTTGCAAATACTGGCCAGGGAAACGGTGTAAGTGGGGAGAGGTGAGTGGTATCTTTGTGCTGGAGTTGCGTCGAAAGACTCTTTTGGTTTATCCGTCCTCGGTATGTGCTCTCTTCGCAAGGCTATATTATATCGCATATCGATATAGCATCCAGCAGGGCAGGGGAAGCAAGGGAGACGACTACGTAAAAGACAAAAAGGGGAATAAAGTGCCAAAAAGAGGATGGGATGTGTGTTGGGCAAATAAAATGCAGAGCAAATCAGTTGTTAGTAAGCGTGCCCGACTCAACATCCCAAAGTTTAAGATACTTTTTGCGCCCTCGGCGACATCTTTTGAAATTTACACCATCTTAGAGAGGATGGCCTAGACAAAATCCGGTAAATAAGTAGGAAGCAAAGGAGACGGCCAAAGAAAGCAAAAAAAAAAATCAAGACGGGCTGCAGAGCAGCAGCCACGGCGTTGATGCAAAGGGGGGGGGGGGGGGGGATTCAGGAGAAACAGCAATATCTAGATGCAGGGCAAGCAGCCATCGCAGACGATGTACATCGTAAATGTAGCAGAGTTGCAACAGACTTGTCCGGTCTAGATGCCCTTGTGTCCTTTCTTTTCTTTGGTTTTGTTGGATTTCGTTGGACTTATCAAATTCTGTGTCAGTGTTACTTTTGTGATTGACTTTTTATGAATTTCTGTATTTCTCCTGAATTGTTCTGGCCGGAGGAAGACTGGAAAGGCGACGTTTGTTTCTTGGTTCAGGTGGAGAACGATGGCGAAAGAGGAGGCGCGACAGAACGTGGAGGGATGGCAGACGCAACCAAAAGAGACCAGGTTGAAGGGTTGAAGGGGGCAGAGATAACGCTCGAGCGTCGACCGTCCTGCTACAAACAGAAGACTCCGTGATGTGGAAGGAAGAAGCACCCAAAATGACCGCTTCTGTGATATACGAGGATTCTGTACCCAGTACGAGGGCGGTGTTTGTTCACAATAGCATTGTCGTGGTTGTGGTTGTCGTTTTCGTATCGTATATTGTCTGTCTGTTCCAGTATCGTTTTTGTCTGCCAAGACCATCTGGTTTTGGTTGCAGTGTGGAGTACGTCGTCAAAGAAAAGACAAACCGCTCCATGAGCGCGTCTCTGCACCTGTATCTTTGAGCGGCGCACAAGCATCACACCTGCATAACAAGAAAGGAGCGGCCAAAGGAGAGAGTGTGGGTGAAAGAACGAGAACAAGAACAAGAGGGCTTCCTAAAACAGAAGTCCAATGCAGGAGACACGGAAAGGATGAGAAACAGAGACGGCTGGAGGGAAAGGAGGCGTATGCAGGCCCTAGTGGAATGGATAGTTTTCTCTGCCGTGTTGCAGGAGGCAAGCAGATGCAGAGTGAAATTGTTCGAAGCAGATGCAGTTGAAAAAGTCGTTGAAGGGATGCAAAGGAAAAACGATTAACAGACAGTACATTTTCACCCGAGACTCCAGTCTGGCGGTCTGAAGCAAGCTGTGAAGGTCGATAGAAACAGTTCGTGACATCAAAGGCAGCAACAATGGTAAGGGGACTTTGCAATATCCCGTGTCAACCAAACTTGGGAAGAACGCACGGTGCAGAATGGCGACAGCATCTTTGCCCAACAAACTCCCAGCAAGTTTGTCAAAAGCGGGGAAGGAGAATTTGTCTGAAGCGATACAGAGAAGAGAAGAGATAAAACAGAGACAGAAGAGTCACTTTTGAGGCGGACATCGCGGCTGGAGAAAGAGAGGCAGAAGAAGTACTACGTACTTCGTAGAAAGCCAAGAACTGTCTCTTTGGGGAGGGCTGGTCAGGTACCAAAGATGCCTCCAATCTGGTTCACGACAAAAAAGAAAGAAAGGCAACTGGAAGACCGAGGTGTGAGCGAGGAGAACGAAACAACTGAAAAGGCAACAGAGCCGCCAGAGTGAGGCAGAGCCAGAGGGCCAGAACAAGAGAGGCAGACACAGTCGAGAAAAAAGACAGCCCACCGTCGCTGTGTGTGTGGAGAAACGACAAAAGAACAAGCATCGCATTTCAAGGTCACCCCTGTCACCTGTCTTCACCTTTTTTTCGCTGTGCCTTCACCTTTTTTCGCTGTGCCTCTTATTTTCCTTCTCGTGGCCTCTGTTGTGGTGGATGTGGTTGTGGTCAGGTCTGGCTGGCTCTGGCTTGGCTCCGCCCAAAACTGATCGTGCTGGTGTCGATTTAATTCCCTTCTTTTCTCTTTTTTTTCTTGGTGGTTTTCCTCTCCTGTCGCGACCTGTTGTTTCTCAAAAAGGTAAGGCAAGGTGGGCGGAAAGGCAGAGTCGGGTAAGATGCAAGGGTAGCTGGCCAAAAAGAGAACAGCGTGCCGCTACGGGGGTATGGCCGTCGTTGAAGAGAAGGAGAAGAGGCAAAAGACAGAGTAGGGAGGCAGAGATAGAGCACGCCCTCTTCCCCTGTATCTGGCATACCCCTTCAGAATACCACACCCCCCTGGGGACAGCCCGTTCTCCACGGGCACGCCCTTCAGTGTGTTCCTCCTGGTCTTTTTTTTGCCTGCCCTGAACCCTGGACAACAGTTGGTAAAAAAGGGTTCCTCGCATTGTGGTGGAGGTGGTGGAGGGCGAGAGTTCCGGTGATGGGTCCTGCAGCAGCGGGTATTTTCTTATTTTGTTATGTTTTTTTCTGGCAGTGTGTGTTTGTCGTTTTCGTTTTGTTGCTGCCTCCCCTCCCGTTTTTGCTCTGCCCTGTGCCCCCTGTCTCTCATGCTCTAGCCAGGCACGTTGTTCACGGGCAGGCAAGGAAAAGAAGAGGACGAAAAGAGGACAGTAAAAAAAGAACTGGCCATGAGGCCAGGCGGAGGCCAGACGAAGACTGGGGCGATTTGAGATCTCGTTCTCCATGGGCACCCTGGTCGACACATCGACCCTGTCAACACCCTCTCTGCTTGTCGTGCGACGTAGACGGTTCTTTTGCCAACATCTCGTATGGAGCATGTTCGCTTCTTGCCTTTTTGCTGTCTCTCTTTGCCTCTTCTCGTGTCCTTCTTTTTTCTTCTTCTCGTTTCTTCCCGATACTTGCTCACGGTCTGTGGTGCCGACCGGACATCTCGTCTGTTCTCGTCTGTTTTGCATGTAGGCAGTTTGTGCGCGGCCCAACGCCCTCGGAGAATTTTTCACTTGCTGTTCACGCAGTGCAAGCCTCGTTTTCCCCAGGGCCAGACAAGGCCAGGCCGTAACGGTTGACTCTGGCTCTTTTTCTTTGTCTTGTCGACAACGCGTGCTGAGCGCCGAGATAACCGGTCTCACTGGTGCAGCGCCATGGCACTTTAACAGCGGCCTTTGATTAGTCGGCAACGCGTCTTTTCTTTCACGAGCAATCGAGCCAACAGAGCCAATCGACCCAGCTGGAAAATAGCCCAACTTAGCTCATCCCGATCTTGCGCGTTCCTGTCTAGGGCTGGGCCGAACGGCTTAGTTGGCGAAGCGCGGCGTTCCTTGAGCAGTTGGCTGTGTTGGTCATTGCCATGTTGGTGTCATTTTTTGGCATTCGTTGGTGTTCCTTGGTGTCGTGTTGTTTGTCCATCCTCGTCCTTGGTTTTTGGGTTGCTACTTGGTACTGGGTTGAGGGACTACAATGTGGGCTATCACGAAGACAGAAAATTTTGCGGGAAAGGCCAGGGAAAGGACTGATACCATCTTGGGAAGGAAAGATGGGCCAATGGTTCTTTCTACATTGGTGATATTGGAAAGAAAACAAGATGCAGGCAGGTTGTGCCTGCCGTGTTTGCAGAATCGTGTCATTGCAGAAAGTGCAATTGGCGAATGAAACGCGTTGTGGGAAAGAGCGACTGACAGGTGAGACGGGTGCTGGGGAAGAAGCGTCCCTCGCTTTAGCACGCGAAAAAGGCGTGGAAAGCTGCACGGCAGGAGAGGAGTACCCAGGGATTGGGGATATTTGCAGAGTCGCTCTTTCCTGCTTTGGAGCTATCGATGCTGAGTTATAGGTGCTAAAGAAAGACGGCGACTTCCTTCTTCCTTCTGTCAGTGAGATAGAGTTGTCTCAGCTCCTCCTCTTTGGAGGCAACGTTGGCCAAAATAGAAAGCAAGGCAAGAAAAGGGGATCGTTCCTTCCTTCTGATCAGAGCTTGCTGTGCATCTCCGTATGAAGTAGCACGGAGGAGCGCGTTGCACAAGGGAAGGTACGACGGGGCACGATGTATCTTGTATCTTGTACGTCACATCTCGTCAAGTATCTTGTATTTCTCACAGAAGGTGCTCCGATGCTCAATACAGAGTAGGATGTAGATTTCTGCTGTTTATTTCCACCATGTGCTTTTCTGGCATCCTTCCGGCCGCTGTCTCGACTCTCGACACTCTGCATATTCTGTATTTTAAGATGCAGATGCTGCAGAAGCAGAAGCAGAAGAAAATGACGAAAAGCATCCCGCTCTCGAAAGCTCACACTGAACCTGCACAGATCCATTTTCAAGTAAAGGGGGACAGGGTATGCGGAGACAACAAGGGAGAAGCACAAGGGGATCAACCCGCGCTGCAGAGTCGATATGATATCGCTGCATCGCTACAGCAAGGCCAAGACACGACACAGACGGTGGGCAAGGAGAGCAGAAGAGGAAACAAAACGGGGACAAGAGAAAGGGAGAAGAGATAACAGAAGAGACGGGAAGCACACAGACAGAGGGACAGAAGCACAGGACAGATGGGGTATGGGAGCAGCAAGGAAACGACCGACGAAAAAAGACGAAAAAAGACGAAAAAAGAACGAGAGAGACGAGACACAAAACGAAATTCCCTGCCCGATGTACCTATATCAAACGACGTGGTGGTGTCGTGCATGCCGAACGCGATATAACTACGGGATGACGGGGAAGCGCACAAGTACCGTATCTGCCGGGGCGGGTGTCCAAGGCACGGCAGGGCGGCAGGTGGGGATTTTTTGTTCTGTCGGTTGCGAGCCAGAGGGAGCATCGTCCATCCAGTCCGTCCATCGCCCAAACTGGCAGAGAAAAGGCCAGGATAGGAAGAAAGCCGTCTTACTTCGTACATGCGGATACGGGCAAGCAGTTGAGGGCAAAGAACGGAGTACTGCCACTGGTATCTCTGTCGTTGCAGCGTGCAGAGTGCAGCGTGCAGCCGCAAGTGACAAGGTATTTTTCGAGGGACACAAGTAAAAGTACAAGCAAAATGTGTGGAAAGTGCGCTGAAAATTAAGTGCACCAAAATACCGCTAAACTAACAAGTATCGAGCATTGTGCAAGCGAAGGCTACATCACGGCTGACCAACTTCCCACCAAGGGCCCAAATAAGGCAGTGGCCAAGTGTTCCTGTTCGTTCCTGTGCCTAGGCCAGGGGAGAGCGTTGCAACGGGGGCGCACAAAGTGTGATCGCAAAAGAAAGAGGGAAAGGGGTCAGAAACAGAGGGGACAGAGGGGACAAAGGAGGGGGTGCAGAGAAATAGTGTACTTTTTGGCTTGTGGGCGGGCGTTCTGCGGGCGGGAAGCTCAGGGCACACGAAGGCTCGTGGAGCCCAGGAAGATTTAGGAGAGCCCGTGAAAGCCGGGGCAGAACAAACGACGACACCACATCCAAAGGGGCAGAGAGGGGAAGGGCAGTTCATTACCAGAAACACCAGAACCGGTAGAATGTGAGATGAGAAACACAAAGAGAATACAAGATAGTTTGTAATGTGTGGTAGATTAGAGTTGTCTTGTGTGCGCCGATATTTAACTAGGAGGGTGTTGTGTTATCTGAAAATTGCATTGAATATCTTTTCACACAACTGTCTTCTTCATTTCTCTACTTCCCACCATCTTCTCTTGCACGACGGTACACGATGCTTGACACATGCCAGGGGAAAATCAACAGTGCGGCCAGCCAGCCACGCGGAACTGGATTGGGCTGTTGTAATTTAAATCAGAATACCAAACTGGAGGCGGCATCTGCAAACTGCAAAAGTTGCAGAAAATACGGCAGTAGAAAAGCAGAACAATCAATGCATGGCGGAGGACCTGCATATATGGAGAAGATATAGGAAGGTATCAGGACATGGTAAATAAACGAGTCTGAAGATGTTCTTAGAAAAATGCTTCAGCATGTAATGCGGCGTTGTCAAAATAACTTGAATTGATTTTTATTCTGTAAAAATACATCAAAAATTGATGTCTATAATTATAACATATAGTAAAATATAAATAAATACTAGAATCGACCGAAAATCACAGCGAGAAAAATAAAAATCAAGAGAACCAGGGAATACCGGCCCCCCTAGGCTGAACGACGGCGGAACGGAGGTGGGCGAATTTGAAGCAGAGATAGAAAACAAGGACATCGCGAGAAAAGAGAAGAGAGCGCTAGCTCACTTACACCAAAATATGCAATATGATGGACAGCCGCCCCTACAACGCACTTTATTCAGGGGTAAAAGAAACGAAGCGGCAAGCGAGCGGCAGAGGTTTTTTTTTTTTTTTTTTGGCCTTTCTCCTGTTTTCCCGCGTTTCGTTCCCGGTTGTGCTCTTTTCTTGACGATATCTGCCTTTGTTCTCGGCCAGGTTTTGTTTTGTTTTCGTTTCCGTTTTCTGCAAAACTTTCCTTTTGCCGCCTTTGCCTTTTTACTCCCGAACCCGTCTTTTGTTGTCTTGATCTTTTGTCTTGATCTTTCCCTTCTTTTCCCATTTGCTCTGTTACATCGACACCCTGTTCTTTTAATTAAATGGGACGCCTGTTGCGATTTCCCTGACCGTTGTTAAAACGAAACAGTCAACGACAAGAACAAAACATAGCCTGGGCAACTCTCCGAGAAGAGCCCTCGCAGACAAGACATGACGGCTTCGGTATATGCTGTTGGCAGGAGAAACAGAGACAGAAAAAGACACAAGGATTGCCCAAAAGGGGAACAGGCTAACAGGCTAACAGGCCGAAGGGATTTGAACTCGCCCACTCGCAAACTGCCCCCAACAAGCAGTAGCCAATGCTACGGAGGCATTCTGACATCTTTTGCGACGGTTGTCTTATTCGGGGAAGCTTTCCTGTCAGCCCGCGGTGTCGCAGGCCCTTGTAGGGGCCCTTGTAATCGCGCACATTTGCCCTGGTTTTAAGGCCGGCAACTAACAAAAACTCCACGTTAAAACCGCAATTGTGACCCCGTTTACAGAGGTAAGTTGACGAACAGACAGGGTAATCAGTGCCCTGGGATTCAGGCCCAGCACTAGCAAAATAGAAGGATATTTCAGGCACCTCGGGAGCTCGGGGTGGCACGGAGAACGGAACAAGACCCAACCGTGGGAAAACTTCGTCATCCTCCTCCGGCTGTCGCTTCGCTCTGTACGACGACTACGACCTCCTGAGGAAACAGCCTCTCGAAAAGTTCCATAAGAAAGAGGGAGACAAGGTGAGAGGATCGGCAAATGCAGGAGAAGTGCAAGGGGGCTTGATCCTTTCCGTGTTTCTTCAGTAAAAAAACTAGCAACGCCAGGCCCATTTTGATAGACGCTTGTACTTTGCACTTGTAAGGGTTTGCTTGGGCCATAGCTCTGCCGGACAAGGCTCTGTTGTGTTCTTCCGTTGAGCAGCTCGTTTCTCGTCACGTAATATTTTGCAAGATGTCTTGATTGTTGTTTATTCCCGTGTATTTTGAATTATTTTGAATTTCAAATTCTCACAGACGAAAAGTTCTTCCCAGGATGCTCGCTTTGGTTCTTCATGAATCCCGGGCCCTGTGAGTTTGTTGACTAAGAGCAAGGTTTTAGCTGTGCCGTAATGCTACTGTGGGGGGAAAGACAAAAAGACAAAAATAAACAGCCCTTTGCCAGTTGCCACTGGCACGTCAAACCAACAAACAAAAGACACCAAAAATAAGAATAAAAATGTCTTCCAACAGCCAACCAGAAAATGCATCCAAAAATCAAAATGCATGTTCGTTTTCGGTGACAAGAGATGTTAGTATTGAGTTGTAGTTGACAAAGTACGGTTCAGTAAGTCTCATCCCCCACACTGCGCCCGGTCTGTCTGTCTCTCTGTCTGTCTCTCGTATCGTCTCACCTTACCATCCCCACAGATTGTGAAGGGAAAGTAAAGTGTTCCTCTCTTGTTGCGTTCCATTTGTTTCAAAGTTGAGCTCAACTGCAACCGTCAGTGGATGGCACCAGGAACCGCTATACCCCAATTGGGTGAATTGGAGGGTGCTGTGGGATGTGTGTCGAAATTGGGAGGCTTTTTTGCAGGTGCTCTGTACTACTGCGGAAGCCCACTGCGAGAAGGCGGCGCACACAATATTACAGTGCCTGCCTTGCCCTCACGTTCATTCACGTTCACACTGCAATGGCACCTCCAAAAAGGGGAAAGGCTGCTATTCACATTGGGAAAGTAACGTACGACGGGAGAAGGAACACGGGACACCGTGGAAGTTGGGTGGCAGAGGGTTGTGACTGTGTCAGCAGTAGTTCGTCACAGTACCTTTCTTGTTCTGCATCAGAATTTTGTTTCTGTTCAGGGACGCAGGTGAAACGAAATAAGGAAAATCAATTAAAAAAGCCCCTATTGTGCCAGCCTCAGCCCCTTACCATTGCGGAAAACATATTGGTTGTGATTTTCTATGAATAGCTTTTTTTCATTGTGTTTGTGTTTTGTGAAACTTTTCGTAGTGTTTTAGAAACACCAATCACCCGGGGCAAAAAGGGCGATCAGTTTCCCAAAAATAAATTGAAAGAAAAAGAGGAAAGCGAAGAAAATCACATCACATCACGGCAAAGGGCGTGAGAACAAGACATTCTCGCGAGCAACAAAAGAAACGGGAAACTGGTTGATCTGCCTTTGATCCACAAACGAGAAAACAGAAGACAGCAAAAAAGCAATCAACGGGAACCCACGATCCCCCAAAACGAAACACAATTACGACCGGTTCAATTGAAAATCAAAAGGTAAACATCCCGCGGGATAAAAGATGCGGGCAAAACAAAAAGAGTAGACGAAAAAGAGGAGCTCCGTCTTAACTGAAAACTCAATTCATATTCATTTTGAAGCTCATAAATGAATTGCCAAAACAATGGGGAAGAATTCCAGGTTTGAAAATGATGTTTCCTTCGGTTGTAAGTTGAGGAATAGAACTGTAATTTTGAAGGCTATTTCCCACTGTTTCTTAACATAGCAATAGTGCTATTTGTATCATTCACCATTTTTAACTGGGGCGGTACCTTCATGAGGAGCCCGTTTTTGTGGGAACGTTCTTTTACGACTCCTCTTTTTTGTAAATTGCTGTCCCGTGCTTGTTGCTTTCATTTCAAAGACATCAAAGAGGTGTTCAACACACTAACAATACGGAAACCTAATTGAATACAACAATGTGTGAGAAAAGAAAAGGAGAGAAACAACCGAAAAGGGAACTTTTCTTCGGGTTCCATCTTTGCCACAGCCCCGTCGTTGGCTGCTCGCTGCCGAACCCGAGCCCCTCTTTCGTCCCTTAATTCTGCCCATAATAGACACCTTCTTTTGCTTCTCTTCGCCCTGATTTATTCAACGGTGCGAAGAATAGCCCGAAGTGCAACACAAGGCCAGATGGACAAGCCAAAAGAAAGGATGCACATATGCCTGTTATGACCCCCGCATAGTTTGAAAAAATGGGGCAGCTGATCACTGAAGGACGGTGTTGCAGTGCTTCTCATTCACAGTAGCACTGTATGGACTTATCCCTTCGCACATACGACGCAGCCGTTGCACTCTTGCAACTATTTGTGTGAACACAGAGTTGCATATTGCATATAGCAAGCTTCTGTTATATGCAATATCGCCAGCAGATGCTTGCGTTCTTGTACGAAATAGAATGTAGCCCTTCCCCTCTTTCTGCTCCCCTCCGATTCCCAATCTCGTTTGCCCCTCGGAGATGCTTTTCTGCATGTGGCCGTGTGGATCTCTCGTAAGGAGCCGAGGGGAGATAAGATGCACTGGCGGGTTTGGTGTTGAAAGACTGCATATGACAATGACTTGAAAACAACTTTGAATTTGGTATTCTTGTGGAACCGTATATACGAAAGTACGCACGAAAACTTTGGCAAAAGTAATAACACAAAATGTGACAAAAATGGGTGCTTCACGTCTCTCATCACACTCGTCACTGTATCGAGATATGTCGCAATGGGATCGCACAGATTAGAGATTTTTGTAACAGAGATAAAGTAATTACGACGTATTGAGTACATACAATGCCCCTTTTCACAGCAAAGTATTCACTCAGTCGCATTAGGAAAAACCAAAACCCCACTCCGGACACGGAGTGAGATGGGAGTGACACAGTGAATTCTTGGAACAGAGATACAACAAGCATTTGCGCCAAGATGTGTCTTGGCCAAAGTGCAACGCTTTTTCAACAGTTCGATGCTGCTCACTTATTTACCGTCCACACCGCCTACGACCAAGCACTCCGTTCATCGACTCCTTTCTTGCTCGTCATTGTGGTTCCCTCCCTCTCCCGTCGCTGTGTAGATTTTGCCTGTCATATTTCACAAAATACGGGCTGTCACTAGCGTCTCTACCCTTTTAGGTGGTCGATGATGAGGGGGCGCAACGGAAAGTGAAAATCACTGTAAAAAGACCAAAAGAGGGTTGGCCGGGTGGACTCCAACATAGAGGCGCGTGTGGTTTAGGGAGTGGCTGGGTTGTTTTTCTTTCTTTGCCCACCCTGGACGTGGAGGTTGCTCGTCATGTGCATGTTGCTGGATGCTTGGC
The DNA here is from genome assembly GCA_029298735.1 of Ophiostoma sp. CBS 140.51. Classification (NCBI taxonomy): domain Eukaryota; kingdom Fungi; phylum Ascomycota; class Sordariomycetes; order Ophiostomatales; family Ophiostomataceae; genus Ophiostoma; species Ophiostoma sp. CBS 140.51. The sequence goes on from JANSLP010000249.1 coordinate 46,501, forward strand.
CGTTTTGAATGCCGGACAATCCTGGGAAGAATGCACCTCTCTGTTCCGTCCCTCGTCTCTCAGACGTCAGAATATGCACATCTTCTCCTCTTCTGTGCTTTTTCTTCGTCGTGTTTGTGTCTGCTAACGTGGTACCCATCGTCGACAAGGTCCTTCACCGGCCCCGTTGCTTGTGCGTTTCTCTCCTACCCTCCCTCCACTCCTACGACAAATGTGCCCCTCTGTGACTCGAGAGAGATCTAGCATGGCGGGATAACCGATGGGAAACAAGAAAGAGAAGGCAGGAAAGATTGAATGAAAGAAGAATAAAGGAGTCTCGTTAGTAAAAAAGATGCAGGCGTTGCCCAGAGAAGCAACGAGACACCACATTTCGAAGAAAGTAAAACCGCCGTCCTGAAAGCCGAGTCTTTTTTTTCTTTTTCTTTCCGATGTGCTTCGATGGTGCTTCTAGCTTGCCCTGTTTACCTTCTAGCTTGGTTTCTAGCTTGTCTTCCACAAGTCTTCCAGCTAGGCCGCGGCCCTCTCTGAGACATTTCTCCTCTTTTCTCGGTGACTTCCTTTCGTTCTCGCTGTTGACTTTCAACTCTACGAGCTCCCTACCAATTTTGTCAGGTCCTCATCATCGACTGCGTATCTGCACACGCCCTTGTTTCTTTCAGCTTGTCTTGCTAGCTCGCCTGTTGGTGCTCGTTGGTGCCTCTCGGGTTTCTCCATCGTGCTCTAGCACGACAAACTAAAAATGCAATCAGATTGCCTGTTTTCTAGCTTCGCTTTTGGCGCAGACATTGCGTTGTTGTCTATTCTAAGCATCGTGCATTGATTGCTCGATGGTCTTCGATTTGATTTCCTTTTTTCTTTTCTTTTCTTTTTGTCCTCTTCGTTTATCTAAAATGGTGAATGCATGTATGCACTGGCCAGTTCGAGGAAAAAAGGGGAGAGATGCATGACTGCACGAACAATACGATCAAAGAGTTCATAAATGAGTAAAGCGAGAGGCGAACTACTACGCCAAACAGAGTGTTCTTCTCAGTGGATTTTCAAGTTGATCAGCTAGTTGATGTCATTATGCCTACCCCGTATGTGTAAACACAATGGCATTTTGCAATCTTTAATTTTTGTGAGAATTCTCGGGCATTGCTTTATTTGTCAGAACAACATGTTCGTAGAACCCAACCACATGGCACGCCATGCCGGCTTGTCGCTGATCTTTCAAACTCTTTGACGGGTCCGCAATCATGCTCTGCGCCTCTCTTTCTCCTATGCATCGCAAATGACTGACAGAGGTCACCGATTTGACTTTTGGGATTTGCATGACTGACAGACGCTCTCGTAAGAAGAGCCGTGTTGATTGGAAATCAAGTCTGCCAAGGTTGATCATGCTCATTTGTTTCTATTCTTATGGCTCTTTGATATATATGCCTTTTGATTTTGTTACCGGGAAACTCGTGTTAATTTTTGAGTAAGCGAATATGGACGTTCATCATTTAAGCCATTATCACGATCTACAATTTGTTTGTATGGCTTCCTTTATTGCTGATAAGAACGGCCTCATAATGGCCATCATAAGCCACGGCTTGTCGATTGTGTTTGGTCCCTCCCAAGGTCTATTTGATTTACTAGTTCGTTCAAGAAAGCTCGCCGAAATGACGCTGCTTTCTTGAAAGAGGGGTATCAATATTTGATATTCAGACTATTCATAAGAGAGCCATATGAAAACCAAAGTATCGAAAAATACGGACAGGGAGATTCATCGAAACATGCGAGCCTTTTGCCTGGTAAAATGCCCAAAAATGCTCTTAGAAAGAGGGGTTCAAGGTTGAAAAGCCAGCCAACGCATCGATACAGTGGGTGTGTCTAATTTCCCCAGACTTTTGTCTACCCAAAAACAGTATGGCCAGTCCTGTAGATTCTGGTTGACAGCCCATTGGAAGAATAAAGAGAATGGAATAGCTGGCGGAACCACGCCGAAGAAATGGGGTCGCCCAGCATTACCACGTTTTTGCTTTTTCTTGATCTATTTCTCTGCCATGCACTCTGCTGTTTCTTCACCACGATCTTGCTCTGTTTCTCGACTTTCTCTGACAGCCCTATTCTTTTGCCCTGTAGCAGAATATTTCTGCTTTCCGTTGGGGGCCAGCTCAGCTGTTCGAAATTCTTCACTATTTCCTTTTACCTTTTTTCTTTGCAGCCATTTGCAGCCACTCCCAGACAGCCGCAGCACCCCCTGCATGTGCGGCTTGCTTCACCACTTGAAAAACCACCTGAGAAAAGAAAGAAAAACCCTATACTTCAATCCGTAACCGTAACTTGTCAAGATACTCCGTTGTCCTCTCTCCGCTCTGCAGTATTGAGACACACCACCCTTTCTCCCTCTTTCTTCGAACAAGCCACAACAGCTGTAGGGGGTGTGGAGGCCACAAGACGCGCCAGTCCGTCTTTGCACCTATTTTTTCGATAATTATTCTGGTGCCAGGCTGTGTCAGGCAGGTTTTGCCACGGCCGCCGCGGGTGTGTCTCAAGTAGATGTCGGATGGGAAGTAGCAAAGAAAGGGAAGGAAAATAAAGAAAAAGTGTTGTCACAAAAATATCATGAAACAACGACACGTCCTGCTTCCTTTTTTCGGGACATTAACCGAGAAAAAGGAAATAAAAATTCGAGACATCGAGACTAACAGACAACAGACTATAGATCTCTTTTCGTTGCTGAACAACGACAATAAACTAGAGTAAAAGATCGATAACGCTAGAAAACAGGAAACAAGACAGAACCCAACTGAATTTGGATCGCGCGCGTTGGCTCTTGCTGAAGTCGAGACGCATCGATGACCATTATCTACACACACATAAGAGCCTCCTTTGTAACGGCACATGTGTCACACAATTTGACAGCTGCTGCCACCAGCTCTCGCCCCGGCATCGTGGGGACCCTTTTTGTGTGTCTTATTCTCCTCTTTGTGTGCGCATGAAAACGTAATCTTTTGCTGCCAATATTTATTTTGTTCGAGTTGTCCAACTTGACCTGGTCTGGCCTAATCGGCCGCTACTCCGGCCAGTTCGCCCTTCGCCTGTTCTTTCCTTTTGCCCTAATTATTTATCCTGGACGAAGACAATTGTACAACGCATCTATCTACATCGAGCACCAAGCCCGCCGGTTTCTCCTCTTTTGATTTTTGACTTACGTTTTGGTATTTTTTTTTTTTTTATAGAATCCCTTGACGTGCTCTGCTGGTTACCTCTCTACAACAAGACGCTATTGGCTGCCCTGACGATTGGCTTGCATCAAGAATATGTA